>LS496181.1:174490-214404 GCA_900490845.1 Pristionchus japonicus
AAAGCTGTGGTCGACTGCTGAACTGACTGACCCGCCCCACTGTTTCTCAGATCAAACAAAACACCTATTGTGAAATACTCCTCTCCCCATGTTCTCTGATATTCAGCTACCCCGGCGGCGAGAGCGGCAGACGACCAGAGTGGGTATAGACGCAGAGGAAAAGGGGGCGGGGCTTACCCCCCTAAAGTAAAGAAGCCCCCAATCCTCCATATTTCGCGCGCGATTTTTTTCTTCATTTTACCGCGAGTTCTCTTCTGTAACTGCCCCTCCCCTTCACTTCCTTTCTTAATCGGATCACTTATTCACTTCAATTGCAGGACATTCGCCTCTTTTTCACTTCGAGCCATCGGCCTCTTTCAAGGAACAAGTCACTTCATGGTCGATTCCATTTTCAAGTCTGCAGGCATCGGAAGGCAAGGTATTTATATTCATTTTTATGTGGATGGTCTCTCGTTTCCGGCCGAAACCATCCACAATGCGAGAGCAACTGTTGGTTCTTTTTGCATTCAAACCAACCGTTGGCCGGTCCCAAAAACGGGGAGAGACTGACGAGCTCGAGCATGATTAATAGATCTCTCATAGTGAAGCAACAAACTAATGGATCTCCCATGTGCTTTAGGGTCTGATTTTATCGCTTAATGTTCCTTATTAATTTATCTCGTTTTCCCTCATTTGCGCCTTCACCATAGGAGAGCATATAAATTAATAATTCATTTTATCGGGTTTATTTAAACAACAATATTAAAAACGAGTGAGAAATATGTTTTTTTCTCGATGTGGATGGTGTCTTTATAACTGTAGATGGGCAGCTAGGGAGGTCCTCGGACTGGTTCCTTCCCTTCTCCAACATTCGCTTGATGAGGGTGAGGAATGGACTCTGCACGTACAACACTTACGAACCATTCCTCTCTCTATACTCATTTACCAAATTCCAATACTACCGTACCATTGGATAGACCCCTTTTCTCATGATGACATAATAAAAACTAGAGTATAGAGGGGCTAGATTACCGTACCTTGGAGAGAAGAGCGATGAGGGCGATAAAAAAGCCCGGCTTCTTCTTCTTCTTCTCCTTCACTTCATCCATTATCTTGCTCATCCTGGGATGAGAATGATGTGGGGGTATCGATACAATCTCCCTTGTGTAGGACACTGCGTCTCATAAAATAATTTCCCGCTCCCATAATTGTGTCTCACTTGGCTTGCCTTCCTTCTCCTCCTCCATTGGCCATCCTCTTGAGTCCCTTCTTCTCATCTCTTCTTCCCTTGACTTTCTCCCACTGAGAAGAAGTTGATCTGAACGGGTCTCATTCATTTAATGTCCTTCATCCGATCCAATCAATCGGTAGATGAATGATACCGTACCCCCTTCCATCCTTGCCTCCCCTCAATGCACCCTCCTCGATCTTATTGAAGAGGGGCCCCTGAGCATGGCGGGTCGTCCTGAAATATGGGTTCGTTGAGTTGGCATCTTTGGATGAGGATCCATTTGTCTATTCTTCTCTCCCTCCCCCACTCTCTTTTCATTCGTCTCACTATCTATGCAGTGAGAGGTTCTGCCTTCTCTTAACCTATCAGATGGATAGGAAGATGTTGATCTAGAAGGATAGATATAGATAAAGATCTCACTCAGACTTGAGAACGATCTTCTTCTTCTCTTCCTTCACTTCCTTCTCCTTCTTCACTTCGTTCTCCTTCTCTTCTTCATTCGTCTCGAGAATCGATCGAAGTTGGGTGGGCGTGAATGCCAGAGATGGCAACTGCAAGCATATCAGTTATCCTTCATTCTTGATCGCCCTCTTTCTCCCCATTACTCCAGTCCCAATACTGCATCTTTTCTCTAGATTGTGTACCTAGTTGCTGAGCATAGAGTATAGAGGGGGGGAGTAGAGTACCTTCTGGAGCGTGGAGTGGAGAGTGAGGAGGCCGGTGACGTGGGATGAATCGAGGAGGAATTCCTCCCATCCAGATAGAGATTCACCAATTGGAAGAAGGGAGGTGATGGCTGTGCCATTCTTCTTCTGTCTCAGCTCAATCGTGCCCTGAGAAGGAGAGGATAAGATAGAGGGAAAAGAAGAGGATTTCCTCTGGAAACGATGGACAATGAGTGAGAAAGAGGTAATACCGAGTATTCCTCCTTCTCCATCTTCCATCTTCCTCCTGCCACTTCCTCTTCTTTCTCTCCCTTCTCCAGATTGACGATGAATGAGAGGGGAGTGCGTCCGGGATCCATGTGTGGAGAGAGGCGGAGGACTCTCGAGGGGAGGATTGGATGATGAATCCAGAGGGAGAGGGACGAGGGCAGGTCTGCAAGAGAGTATGGTAGAGAGACTGTGGAATGGAGTGAGGAAAGGCAAAGAGTAGCAACTGACTGGAGATTCCGGATCCGAGGTGGGCGAGCACTTTTTCCTCGATGAGTGAGAGGAGGGAGACGGGCAGGATCTTCTGAACATACTGGTTACATCATCACTATGTCATTTTTTCTCTTCGATTTCAATGTCTATCGACACTCTTTTCCACTCTCTTCACTCTTAAGAGCCCACTCCTTCTCTATGCGGACTATGGTCTACTCTCTCATCATTCGATCATTCGGATGTAATACCTTTGTCGCGTCAATTCTCTTCTGACGCTATCGAGGAATGCGCCGCGCACCTTCTTCTCCTTGTCCTCCTTCACTCCCACTCCGTTGATCACCTGTAATGAGAATCGTGATTGGAATGAATGAAGAATGGAAATGGAAGAAAGGAGGGAGGAGAAGGACTATATTCGTCCTCTTCTCTTTTCTACTCTGTTCACTGGATGGAAGAGAAGGAAAGAGTGCTCACCTTCATTGAAGAAGGGATGAACTGTGCCAGCTCACGGTGCTGGCAAACCGACGGACTGCTCCGACGCCCGCACTCTAGTGGGTTTTTGTGGATCACCCCGAACCATTTCTTCGTCTGATTGACGAACACATCTCCCGAGGAAGAAACTCCCGAAGGAGAAGCGACAGAGTGAATCATTAGGACTGAAATGAAGAGAATGAGTAGGAAGAGAGATGAGGGAAGAGTGCGAATCGGATGAGAATTAGAGAGAGAGAGATTGAAGAGATGAAGGTAAGAGTGAAGAGAAGGAGAGATGATCAGATGGAATGGATGAAGAGAGATCGATATGAGCATGATAGAATAGGAATCAGATGGATAGAAATGATAGGAGGAGGAATGGTGATGATCTGAGTAGTCTAATGGAGAAGAATGAGTAGAGTGTTCTCATGAAGGGAAGATTCGATTCAGATGGAATGAACAGAAACGATAGATAGGAGATCGAGATGATATGGAAGGACTCGTTTAGATGTGAATGGACGGAGAGAGAAGAATGAGGAGAAGGAGGGGAGAGGGTAGAGTGGAAGAGGAGATGAGACGAGATAGATAAGATAGAAGTGAGAGGAGAAGGATCAACGAGACTGGAGATGGAATAGGAGATTCAGAGGGGATTCAAGAGTCCTGATCAAGGAGAGAAGGATAGGAGAGAACCATGAGAAGGTGAAGGATAGAAGAGGGATGATGACTATGGATGAGGAAGAGAGATAGGGACGATTATGAGATCAGAAATGGAATCAGATCGAAAGGAGACGTTGAAAATGAAGCGCATGAGAGAAATTAGGACAGAATATGCATAGATAAGGCGCTGATAAAGGAAATTAGCAGTTGAAAAATAGGTAGAGAATAAAGTCAGATCGTGATCGGGATTCAAATCTTGCTCGAAGTACTGTAAGCATTCTCATTTTCTGTCTCTGTTTCTTCTCAACTTCGCTCTCATCCTTTCCTCCATGGCTGATCTTATTCATTCTTCTCTCTTATTCGATAGCTAATCCAATCTGTGAGACTATCCCATTGTCTCGAATCCCCTTCCTCATCTCTCTTCTGTCTTCCTTTCTGAATTCTTGTCATTCGAATGTGTGTCTCCATTTTTCCTTTTTGGATACTCGTGTTGTTTCTATGTTGAGCCAATATTGGTACGATTTTGTCAATCTAATCGATTCACTCTTCAGGGCGCTCTTCAACGATGGATCGAGGAAGGAAAGGAGGAGACTAGACGAGGAAGAGAGAAGAAGGAGTCGAGGAGGAGTGGTAGCAGGGAGTTTCACTCCTTTCCAAACTAATTCCCAGTCATTCCAGATCGGAATCTCGTGGATATGGAGAAACCCGCGGCTGTTGTTAGCATTGGGTGCATTAGCCTCGGCTTTTGTGCTCATTGCGAGCAGCGGCTGCGTGAAATCGTCTTTTTTTAAATTTTATTATGTATTTATCGACTGTGAGGGGCGCTTTCGGACAATTTCGTGCAATTTAGGCACGAAATTGCCCTGTTAGGTATTTTTACATTTTGAAATTTCAGTTCGTGATAGCCATTTGACGTGTAATACCGTAGTAAAACCCGGCGCGCACCCTGTATTTTCCCCGGTCCCGGCTTTGATCCTCTAAATCTGAAATTTTCCATTATTCGCATGAATTTGTTTTATTATCGATTTCCATTTCCTTTAATTGATCTGCCTTCTAGGTTACTGAGATGAGATGAACCTGTGAGTTGAGCGAGCGTCTAATTTGACATCCTTTTTGCCATTTTCTCCTGCCATATCTCCCCTTCTACTGCATTTTTTACCGTTCCGCGTAACATTTGACCTAAATTTGTTTAATTCTAGCTCAGAAACTGGCTGATCACATCACTTATTCTCTAACAATCGACATAGCCTCTTCCCCTCCTGACAGACTATGTTTTCGAAAGTATGCCCCGTACTCCCTTCCCTAGGGCCCTTAGGAGGGTTGTTTTCTTTGTTTTCTTCCGCGATGAGCTGCAATCCTTTCCATTCCACTTCTTTCCTCTCCCTTTTGACCCTTTAGTATATTTCCATTTGCTTCACTACACTTCTAACATTCTTTTCGTATCACACTCACGATTTGCGGTATCATTTCTTCCTTTGCCGTTCATCCTCTATCTACCGTCGTCTTTTTATTGGGCCTATTCCTTATTGTATTATTTTTCTATTTTTCCATTGGATACGCGTTTCTTAACTCTCATTCCTTATCCCAACTCAATCCTCCACATTTCGCGCGCGATTTTTTCTTCATTTTACCGCGAGTTCTCTTCTGTAACTGCCCCTCCCCTTCACTTCCTTTCTTAATCGGATCACTTATTCACTTCAATTGCAGGACAATCGCCTCCTTTTTACTACAATCAATCATGTTTCGGAAGTGTTCGCTGAACACTTCAGTGCAGCATATACTCTGTCTAATCGGAGGACGCTGTTTACAATAGCTTGCTGGTAAGGTATTTTTATTCATTTGTATGTGGATGGTCTCTCGTTACCGGCCGAAACCAACCACAATGCGAGAGCGACTGTTAGTTTTTTTTCGCATTCAAACTAACAGTTGGCCGGCCCCCAAAAACGGGAAGAGACTGATGAGCTCGAGCAGAACAATTCGATCTCTCATAGTAAAGCAACAAAATAATGGGTCTTCCATGTGCTGTAGGGTCTGATTTCATCGCTTAATGTTCCTTATTCATTATCTCTTTTCCCTTCATCTCTATCTACCGTCGTCTTTTTATTGGGCCTATTCTTATTGCATTATTTTTCTAATTTTCCATTGGATACGCGTGTCTTAACTCTCATTCCTCATCCCATTTTGCCACTTTCTCTTGCCATGTCTCCCTCCTTGCCACTTACTACTGAAACCTTTGACACCACTAATTGTCTAACGATCGACATAGCTGCCTCTTCTCCGTCTCCTAGTCTTATATTTAGTTTTCGGAAACATGCCCCGTGCTCCGTACTGACAGCAGGGTTGTTTTTCTTTGTTTTCTTCCGCGATGAGTTTACCAATCCTTTCCATTCCATTTTCTTCCAATTCTTTTGACTTTCCCTGAATATAGTTCCATTTGCTTCTTCACACTTCTAAAATTTTGCATGTGGTAGCCCACTACTCTACTATTCTCGTAATGTGTTGCTCCTCTCTTTATTTCATTGCTTTTTTTCACTATCTACTTCACGCCACTTGCCTTCCTTTCCTTTTATTCACTCAATCCTCCATGTCTTTTTCTTCTTTATGCCGCGCGTTCATGTATGTACCTACTTCCCTTCCCTTTCCATCCCTTACCACATTACTTATTCACTTCAATTGCAGGACAATCCACTCGTTTTCACTTCGAACCATCGGCCTCTTTCAAGGAACAAGTCATTTCATGGTCGATTCCGTTTTCAGGATTGCAGGCATCGGAAGGCAAGGTATTTATATTCATTTTTATGTGGATGGTCTCTCGTTTCCGGCCGAAACCATCCACAATGCGAGAGCAACTGTTATTTTTTTTCGAATTCAAACTAACAGTTGGCCGGCCCCAAAAACGAGGAGAGGCTGATGAGCTCGAGCATGATAAATAGATCTCTCATAGTAAAGTAACGAAATAATGGATGTTCTATGTGCTGTAGGGCCTGATTTCATCGCTTAATGTTCCTTATTCATTTATCTATTTTCCCCTCATTTGCGCCTTCACCATAGGAGAGCATATAGATCAATAGTTCATTTTATCGTTTTTATTTAGACAACAATAATAAAAAAAACAGTGAAAAATATGTTGTTCTCTATGTGGATGGTGCCTTTAGACTGGAACTGGGGGATCCTCGGACGGGTTCCGTCGTCATCTTCATCATTCGGCTTCATCATTCGCTTGATGAGAAAATGAGAGAGGGTGGGGGATAGACACTGCAAGTATAACACTTATAACACCTTTCCTCTTTTTATACTCATTTCCCATATTTCAATATTACCGTACCATTAGATATACGCCTTTTCTTATGATGACATAATAGGGACTCGAATATAGAGGGGACAGATTACCGTACCTTGGAGAGAAGAGCGAAGAGGGTGAGAAAAGGTCCGTCTTCTTGTTCTTTTTCACTTCATCCATTTTCTTGCTCATTCTGGAATGAGAATGATGTTTGGGTATCGACACGATCTCCATTGTAGAAGACACTACGGGCAATGAGTGCGTCTCCTCTATTCATTCCCCTCTGCGCCTATACAATCTTAGACGATATATCTAGAGCAAGCGACATTGAAATGCGAGAGATCTGCGGAAATATTTTAACGGACGAGGGATTCATACAAAGAACTGTCAGTCCCGTGAACTGAAGTAGTGCCGTCTGATTATATGGGTGGACGGATGAGAAAGGTGTTTTGTTTTGTGCATGTGTTTTGTAACAAAAATAAATCTTCCTATGAGCCCGTTTGAGTTTCAGTCAAAAGGGTCGATTCTCTCAAAGTATGTGATTTGGGGTTGCCGACGATGCTGAAGACGATGGCCACTTTCATTTTGCATTTTGGACCACCGTTGTCTCCAGACGGCGCCGCG
Source organism: Pristionchus japonicus (assembly GCA_900490845.1). Taxonomy (NCBI): domain Eukaryota; kingdom Metazoa; phylum Nematoda; class Chromadorea; order Rhabditida; family Neodiplogasteridae; genus Pristionchus; species Pristionchus japonicus. Next base: position 181,875 of record LS496181.1, read on the forward strand.
TCGAAAACGGAGTTTCTTCTATTGTGCCTCTCTCTGAAGCGCTAAAAATAAGAGAGCGCGGTTCCAGGTTTTAAATTTGACGACGACGACGATTTAAAAGATTCGGCTTTTGAATGTTGAATGAATGATCGGACAGCGTGTCTTTCGTCCCTTGTTTACTTCCTTCCTCGTCTAGTAGTCAAGCAGCCAGTTCTGGTTGTTTCTATGCAAATGTACAGTATGTCAGTACCAGTTTATCACATATCATACAGTCGATAGATCTACTCTCATAGAGGAGAAGGGAGAGGGATTCATGCCTTGATGGCCTTGTCCAAATGTTTCACTACTTCTGCGAAGATCTCATCGACCGTTCCCTCTGCCTTGATCTGAAATCAATATCGATTAGTTGCAGGGCTAGTTACAGTTCTACCGTATCAAATCAATAACTACCGTACCCTGGCCAGTTTTCCCTTCTTCTCGTAATGGGCGACAACGGGAGCAGTCGCCTCGTTGAAGGTCTTCAGACGCTTCTTGATAGTGTCCATGTTGTCGTCAGCACGGCCACTCAAGAGTACGGTTGGAGGAGGTACGGTAGATCACATATCGATCGATCGATCAATTGCTCTACCTGGTCTCAGCACGCTTGAGCAGTCGCTTGACGAGGGTATCCTCGGAGACCTCGAAGAAAACAGCCAGCTTGGCGGGCATAATCTGAAGAAGGAATAGCTACTGTAGATACCGTACCCTAGACTACAGTATCCCGTCCAATCTACAGTGTACCATACCGTACCTCAGCCTCGAATTGATCTCCCTGAGCGACCTCACGAGGGTATCCATCGATGAGGAATCCTTTACTTCCCTTGGCGACCTCTTTGAGCATAGCTTCCTTGATCAGATCGAGTACCACGGTCTGCAAGAGGTTACGGTACAGATCGATCGAAGGTTACGGTAGGTTCTAAGAGAGAGATACCGTACCAGGGGAACGAGCTGGCCAGCCTCCATGATCTTTGTGAGCTCCGCGCCACGAGACGAACCAGATTTGACCTGAGTTGAGAGGGTTACTGTAGATCGATACAATACAGTACCTCGGCGCGCAGAAGATCTCCGGAGGAGAGATGAGAGAGACCGTACTTCTTCACGATCAATTCGCACTGTGTGCCCTTGCCAGAACCGGGACCACCTGAAAGAACCGGCTATTAGGCAGTCAGTCATCGATTGCCTACGGTGGATACCGTACCGACGATGAAGAAGATGGGGACGCCGGCCTTCTTGAGGGGAGTGAGATCGATCTTCTTGTCAGACATATTCAGCTGGTTGAGTGGGGGCGAGTTGGGGTTAGTAGATAGTCAGTAACTGAAATGAACTAGGATCAGGATACGGTAGGGTTACGGTTGGGGTACAGTAATAGATACAGTAACCAACCTAGAGGTAACCAACCTAGTATGGCAACCTAGAGGTGAGATTGACATCGCATGACGAAAATGGAGCGTGACTTTCGAAAGAGGGAAAGGGAATCGGATTGAGAGAGATGGAGAGGGACGAGAGATCGGAGCCTATTACAGGAGCCACGAACGCGGAACGAATACGGAGGGCACACGAGGGTTCAATGGGGATCCTGGGGATCCAAAAGGATACTGGGGTATCCATAGGGATCCTAGCAGCGAGGGTCTGGGGATCCTAGGAGGGGGGGGGGGCTCAAACTCACGTTAGTAGGGGGAGAGAGGAGAGAGGGAGTGACTCCGACCGCTCCGAGTGAGGAGAAGAGAAGAGACTGGATGGAATAGGCTCGTCTCTCTCCCTTTTATAGACATTCTCCCTCTCGTTTGGCACGTAGGTGGAAATGGAAATGAAGGTAATCACAAATTTGCAAAATTGCTCGCAGAGAATTGTTGTTTTCTCTAACCGAACGTGACAAGTTCAATAGTTCAGGTAAGAGTAAAGGGAAGGGAGGAAAGTCGGCAATTCCAGGCGCTTGAGCTTTACGTGAGATGCAACCACTCTCCCCATTCCACTCGACTCTCGTCTTCTCTGTCTTCTCTTCCCTCTCCTCTCTCTCCACACTCTCTCCTCTCGTTACATCGCATTCTATTTATCTCAAGCTGTCCGAAATTCCGCCGACGACGAAAGGCTCACGTAAGAGAGGATGCCTTTCTCTGCGCTCTCTCCATTCACTACGATCTCTCGCCTTCTCTAACCACTCAGATCGAGAAGAGAACGGTGTAATCGACAGAAGAACCATAGAAACCAGCATACAAACAAACAAAAATGCATGGGAAATTGAGAGGAATGACAGTTATGATTCTTCACCCACACACCATCGCGATTATCCAGCCATGCAAACAACAATAATAATAGATGGGGAAGGGAACTCTTGTTCGAATGAAGATTGGAAATACTCAGTGTGAAAGGGTAAAGAACGCGTCATTTTGATAAGAGTTTGAGCTGATAAACATGAGAGATAAGAGAGATGAGAGGGGGAGAAATCAGTTGGAGCTAAAGGAAGATCCATCCCCTTCCTCCCTCTGGCATTACTTTGAGTGAGGAGAGGAGGGAAGAGAGGGAGGGGGAAGAGTTATCTCTCCTCCTTCCATCACCCACCTACCCTCCCCTACTCTTTTCCAGAGAGCCAATCTGTTTGGAAATATCTGCAGAAAAAGCGACATAAGGAGGGCATTTAGTGAAAGAAACAAGAGGGGAAGTTGGGAGGAGGAAACGAAGAGATGGATACTCTCCTCTGTCTCCTCCTTTCCTCCTTCTCCTTCCCTCCCCTCAGGGTGCAATCGATTCCCTAGAGGTTTCTGCCCACTTTACGGACCATTTCTCTGTTTTCCCTCATATGTCCGATGACGGACTGCTAATCGGAGAGAGAAATGGATCGCAAAATGGAAAATATCTTACAGTGACTGCTGCAAAGGAAAAGATGTCAATTTGTCTGCAAATTCTGGTGCAAATGAAAAAAAAAACTATTTGTTGAAAGCTCATCTGCAGAATGCACACAGTCATCAGTTTTCTAAACAGATTTCGTCGAATTGACACCAGATTGAACCTTCATTGTTCTCTTTCCAGAAACGATCGATACCAGCTTGTAAATGTCATTAAAATTCGGTATTAAGGCAGCCAGAGTAGCACTTGATTCACAATCCAACCAAACAATCACTCTCTTCTTCATCTTCTCCATTCTCATTCTCGCGTCTTCGTCTACGGCTCAAACCGACCTGCCTGTGTTCAGAGCAGCCGCTCCTTCTGGTGGGTCAATGCGATGTGTGGGGGTACTGTAGTCTGATTTCAGTCTGCGTTCGCATCCTTACCAACCTCAAGACCGGCCAGTGCTCGACTCCTCAGAGGATCAAAGTGTACTGTGAACAGATGGAAGAGGCGGCGAGAATCAACAAATGCAATGTGCAATGTGTAGAATCGAGTCAACTCGTCTTCATTATCAGTAAAAGAATTATAAAATTTGTCGTGGCTGGCACAGCAATTTTTATCGAGATTGGAAATAACCACGAAAATACGATGAAGAGAACAATGTCTGAAGGGAAAGGGACGGAGGGAAACTTGATCAATTCCGTCAGAGGATTATCCGAGATAATTTCATGATGTTTGATAAATAATAATCATGGCAAAGCATAATCTCCCCTGGCTTTCTCCTAATCCCTCCTCTCTAATTCGAATTGCCCGCACTGGTGAGACTACCCACTCTTCTCCATGGCAACCACTAGTCTGTGCGTCCCCCTCGCATTATTTCCCTGTTGTCCCCCCTTCTCGAGCCAAGGATAGACTTGTGCTCGGTATTGTTCCCACCTGAGCACGCAACCAATCCCTAAATGCGTCTGAAAGTGATTCAAGCAAGGGAGGCTCGTCACTCGGATTGTGTCTGTGGAGTGGGATGGAGCAACAGTGATGAGGTGAGCGAGACGAGACAAGAAGAGTAATGGTTCGGGCATTTCCCTAGGTTTAGAATGAACTGATTTCAACACAACTTCTTCGTGAGAGTTGTTCTCGAGTCCAAATCCAATTCCAAAACCATTTTTTACATGAAGAACAGCGTTCATGTATCAGGTTCTGTCATTCGGGGACGATCAACGACTTCTCAAATGGAATATGATCAATCTTGAAGCAAATAAAATGGCTGATCTGCCACAGTTAGTCGTTATCGACTTCCGAGCAGTCTCTTTCATTTTTCATAAAGCCAATCCTAATTCAGAGGTTTCTACGCAACTTCCCTCCACTTCTTCCCGCGAAGTCTTTCCAAGCAGAATGATATATTCGCTGTGACGACTTCTGATGGTTAAAGCTCCTTCTCTTTTCTCAGATACCTATTCAAAGATCAGCCTTTTCCAATCTATCCGATCCAAATCCATCGGTCTTCATTCTGATCTTCCAATTTATGCAAATACGATAATGTTTTTTTCTACTATACTACATTAATGATGCTACTTTTCATGACTGCATTGCCATCATTTCAACCGTATTGCATGCAGGCAAGTTACATCTCTTCTCTCGAACGGGGAAGATCGATCGAAGCGTCGAGGCACACAAGGGAGCCGCACTGTGTGTGAGATGGAGTTCGGATGGAACGGGAATACTAACCAGTGAGGGATCTCTCCCAGAATGAGATAGTGATGATGCAACAGGTGGTCAGGATGGAACAGTCAAGATGTGGTCGAGACAAGGACTGCTTCGATCTGTATTGGCCACTCTTCCGTCTCCTTCCTACTCTTGTGCTTGGAACGGACAGGCTAATAAGGTTGTCTTCTATTACTTAAAACAACAAAATAAGACACGATCTTGTAGATTCTCTACACTTGCGGAGAGTCTGCGTACATCAAGAGCTTGAAGATGCAGGTAGGAAGCTTGAAGATGCATCAATCATCTTTCGAGCATTGCACCTATCACCAACCATAGCTCAGTTGGTAGAGCGGAGGACTGTAGATCCTTAGGTCACTGGTTCGAATCCGGTTGGTTGGAATGTTTTTTGCTGATTTTTCTCAGCCGAATCTACATATTTTGAATTACCAGGTCGCTCCTCTGTCGTGGAAGGCCCACGAAGGAATCGTTTTGTGTGCTGATTGGAGTGCGGCTTCTGATCTGATTGTGACTGGAGGGGAAGACTGCAAGTTCAAGGTTGGTCAACGAAGTTAGCTTCGAAGGTTGAATTCACTCAGGTATGGGACTCGTTCGGTCGAGTTCTCTTCTCTTCTTCACTCCATGAATATCCCATCACCTCCCTCTCTTTCTCTCCCGATGGAACTCTATTCGCTGTGGGCTCATTCAACCTGCTGAGACTCTGCGACAAGGCTGGGGTTGGTTGATCTTTGATCTATTTTTTCCAGCTCAGATCATTGGTATTGTTCAACAAAATGAAGAGACTGCGATCCGTATTTCGAACTCATATAATCCCAGTGGGCCCATTCACTGGACATTCTCTCGTCTGGTTCTCTCATGGCTCTTGCTTGGTCGCCCGATGGCACTCAAGTTGCTGCTGGAACCGCAGGCGGGCATGTAGTGCACGCCCATATCATCGAGAGGTATCGTAACTCTGAAACCGTAACCCACAGCTATCACGAAATAACTATTTCAGACGCGTCTCCTACCGTAACCTGGACGTAGTGCAGACAAAGTGGAACATTGTTGAAGTACGGTAGATCGATACCTCCCTCCTACCATAAACCCCTTTGCAGGTTCGGGATGTGAGTAGTGAAGCAGCGTATGAGTCTCTCGAGACGAAGTGAGTACCGATCGATAAGATGAACAACAATCAATCAATAAATAAATCAATAATTGAGGGAACGAGTAACTCGGATGAGCATCGCCTTTGGTCATCTGATACTGGTGACAACCAAACAGTGCTACATCTATAAGTACGTTGACGAGGATTTTCTATCGAATCTAATAGCTTTCTGGAGATGGAGATTTTCTCATTTCCTGAAGCGGTTTTTTCATCTGTCTTGTGACCGTCCCTTCCTTCCCAATCTTTATCCATTTCAGTGATCAGAACTGGAATACTCCCGTGCTCGTCGATCTGAAAGAAGGAGCTGTATCTGTGATTGTCCAGGCAGAAAAGTAAGCTTTTTGTCGAACCGAAATCATCGCTATGAATTTTCCTTTCCTGTTGAATAAGCCCACTTCAGACTCTTCCTACTGGCAGATGGGGCTGGGCTCTACGTATTTGGCTATGAAGGACGACTTGTCTGCGAGTTGAAACTGCCCAATTCCGCCCTCGGAGCAGGCCATCATGAACGGTAGATCAATCAATTCCTAATCGATATGACTTTCGATTCCCAGCACGATCGCTATATCGGGAGATACGGTAGCTGTAGTTGACAAGGTGGATCAGAGCCAGATCCATGTTCTCGATCCACAGACTTCCAAGAATCAGGGAGACGGAAAGATTAGCCATTCGGTGAGGAGAGATGCGGATTATGAATGTAGATGATGATGTAGAGTGAAGAACATGCACATTTCAGGCAGAAATTGATGAGATTTGTCTCTCTCAATCTGGAAACATCAACAGTCGATTGCTAGCGATGATTGACTCTGCAGGTTTGATTCACGAACGGGGGTGGTTCGAAAGCCCACTTAGGCATCTAAAATAGCATGTGTTCCAAGTCGAGTTCATGAAACTCGATTCGACTTACTTGTGAATGCTTTGTAGCCTAAATGAGTAAATTCAGGAAGCGTCTACGTAGCAATGATCAAGACATTCGGAAAAGTGTCACGAACTGCGAAATTGGGTGAGGACAATGAACGAAGAAAATATAAACAGACAATTCCAGGAACGTTGGTTCAACGAATCTGTTTCCACGATCAATGGCCGATGCTGGCAGGACTGCAGGTGAGTTGAGAAAAAGGTGCAAAAGATTCGCAGCGGGCAGGATTCGAACCTACGCGGGCAGAGCCCATTTGATTTCGAGTCAAACTCCTTAACCACTCGGACACCGCTGCACATGTGTCAGAGCCTGCTTTTCCCTTCTGTATAGCGCGCAAACACAATAAGCAGATGAAATTGAATGGATGTTAAAACGAATGCCTCATCTTCAGGAGGGTCAGCTGGTGGTGTGGCCTTGTCCATCCATCGCTTTCGACCATCGAGATCTACTCGAGAAGACGACGATCACGAAGAAAGTGGAACAACTCGGACGATTCCCTGAATTGCTCAAGTTCGTTCGCTCATTAGATCACTGATACAAGATCCATCTTTCAGTTTCACTCAGAATTCGATTCTTCTTCGTCGATCGGATGGATCTCTTCTTCCTTCTGCTTTTTCTCCATTTCCAGCCGGTTCGATCCTCGATCTCTCATCTTCTCAATCCATCTTTCAGCTCTTCTTGTCCATTTGGAGGAGTCGAAGTGGGATAACGCAATCAGACTGTGCCGACACATGAATGTGAGATGATCTTTGATCTTTCCCTTCCTGATCTTTGGTATTTCCTTTCCTGATAGTTGGCCTTCTCAGGACGATTCCCTCTGGGCGATGCTGGCCGGATTGGCAATGCAAGCACGAAACATCTATGCAGCAGAGATTGCTTACGGATCGTTGGACGAGGTTGGTCGTTGATATTTGATCTTGTTCAGTGATCAATGCAGATCGAAAAGGTCGAATTTCTGAGGGATATTCGAAATGAGAAGGACAAAGACGTGAAGGCAGCAATGATGACTATGTTGAGTGGAAAGGTGAGAAGAGGAAAAGATCAAAGATCAAAGATCAATCTTCAGACGAACGAAGCGGATGTAATGCTTGAGAAGGCGGGTCATCCCTTCCGTGCACTCATGCTCAATATCACCTCCTTCAAGTGGGATCGGTACGTCATTGGATTTTAATTCAAAATATGACTGCAGATGTTTGACAATCCAATTTTGGAGCATTTCAAAGAACCAAATCAAGTTTCTCACCAGCTGTCTTTCCAGTGCTCTGGACATCGCTCTCAAGAATCGTGACTTACTCGAGATTGTAATTGGTTATCGGCAGAAATATCTGCAGGTTCGTCAATCTTTGATCTAGATGTTACCGATATTATCGCAGGAAATGGGCCGACAAGAAACGAATGAGAAGTTTCTCAAGCACCAGAGTCAGGTATGGCTGAATCGATCGGTTGAAACGGAATGCTATGTTTCTAGGTGGAAATCGACTGGCCTCACATCAGACAGACCATCGCTAGTGAACGATCGAAGACTGATTGATTGCATTGACTCGTGCGCTTCACACAGTTCGATAAATCGAATTCAGTTCCATTCAAATGCTACTTGCATGTCAGCGCTTCTAGCAGTGATCACAATGTAGTGATCAAACAGTTCGAAATGAACAGGGGAAAGATGTTTTATCTGAGAGGTTCAAGTCTACTCTGTAGCAATCGGAATCTCTCGAAACACTTGCAAAACGAACAAAATAAAAGCTCTGTATGAACAAGTAAAAGGTTAGGTTACTGTGAATATATTATCTCTCTGTAAATAATATGTGATATAGCTCTATGCATGCAATTAGTGGAGTTCGCTATATTTACAGACGGGCAACGGCCTAATTCATCGTTAATTCGAAATACAGGGCGCCGTCTCTTCATTTCGAACACTCTATGGTCTCTCTGACAGAGTGTGCGGAAAGAAAAGACGGTTACAAGACGTATTTCGAACTCTATTTCATCCAATGGAAAAGTGAGAGCAGGGAAGAGTGAGTCGAGCAATAGCACTAGAAAGAGAGGGAATCACGAAATGGAGAGAGGGAGATGGCATTTGATACGGTAGTACAACGTGTACTGTAGAACGAGGACCAAACAATTGATTGGAAGAGGATGGAAAGGGGACGAATCGATAATTGAATATGATACGGAGGTTGAGATTGGTATATAATCAATAGTCGGACTAGAGAACAGTTGAACAGTCGCGTTGATTGGAAACAGTGAAACACGGGACGCAAAAGGTGATTGAGATGCACAGTCATTCGATAGTTACAGACGAGGAAGGAATTCAAGAGAAGATAATGAACCAATGAGAAGCTAAGAGGAAATACAGTGAACCGAATCATTTTGTAACCGATTGATAACCTTGTGAGAATTGTGAGAATCTATGAAAGGTATCCGAACGAGGAAATAAAGTGAGAAGTGACTAGATGAAAAGCATCGAGTCCTAAAGCTATGGCCAATCATGCGAAAAAGTACGGTAGCATCGTGATACGGTGGATTGATCGAATCGATTGTGTGAGAAAGGGGAGTAACTGTGATCACGGGGGCACATTCCTCGATTGTGAGTGAGTGAAGTGAGGTAGGGAGAGGAGCAGGTATCGAATCGAGGGTACGGTAGTCATCGAGTACGGTAGGGTCAATCAATACACAGGGATAGGAATGGGGTTAAAGCTGTGAGAAGTGGAGCACGAGTAGGCAAGAAAGAACGAGAAACTGCAGAGATGGAGAGTGAAATACAGACGAGGAAGGGGGAGGAAATGCTTGTTTCAAGCTAGAACGACCGCTAGGCGATGGAACGAGAGGGAGAAGTGGCGTAGAGAGAGGAAGAGGCTAATTGTCAGGAGGACATCGGTTCGGAGGTGTCTTGCATTGTCATCGCCTGCAATTCTTTGATTTACTTCGTCTCCCAAAAGGTAAAGGTATTCCCGAACTCAAGGCACTTGCGTCCTGCGGGAGCCCACTGCTAGGCCAGTGACTATATTTAAAGGCCAGTTCAGTCCGAAGGGTCTAATCTATTCTTCGGACCTACTTTACCGCATGATCTAGTTACTACCAATTTCCCTTGCGGCCACCTTGGTGGGGCGGAGGCGGTGTCACGGCCGGGATTCGAACCCGGGTAGTATGGAATGGGAGGGCGCCTTAGACCACTACATACACCACTTCGTCTTCCAAAAACAGCAAAAATTCTAAACTTTAGTCAACCTCACCTTGAACTGTGCATGGATGAGTTGCCAGTGCTGCTCCGATATGCTGATTGGTTGGATTCCTCCCGCCAGTACAGGCCAGTACAGTTTGTGACAAGCGATTACCTGCGTTGCCATGATTAATATTATTAGAAGAGACAAGCCATTTTGTAGTTTGATAAGATGCAAACTCTTGATAATAAACATACCTTCTGGATGGTCTCTTGGGCGGGAATGCATGGTACAGCCTCGAGCGCTTCTTGAGCCAATCTGCACTCTCTCACGTCCACTGAATCACCGGGCGTCAGCAGTGCCTGAAGACGGAGTTTATTTTATGGAGATTTCGTCATGTGAATCGATATCATAATGGCGAAAAGAACACGAACACAGAGTCCAATTGAATGGGTATTCATACCTTGACACACTCCTCAGCCGACTCCGCAATCATCTCAAGATTGTATCCTCCCTCCATTGCCAGCACGACTTTCCCTCCAGCCAATCCCATCAGAGATCGAGTCATGAAGCCAAACATTTGGGGTGACACCTCGTACCTGTAAATATTCCTTTAGAATGCTGCACTTTTGCCTCGCTTTTTCGTTACAACTCTTGCGCTTGAATGAATCTACTCACCCTCCGAGTGCATTGGCGTGTCCTCTGCATGCATCAAATCCAGCCGAAACAACGATGAAGTCGGGTCGGAATGACTGTAGAACGGGAAGGACGATGACCCTCCATGCAGCCAGATACTCCGCATCGCCCATTACTCCATTCGAGAAGGCCACGTTGAGGGAGTATCCCTGCAAAAGTGAATGTAGTTTCTATCTTGCAAATGCTTGATGTTTCAGGTTACAATATGTACATGTTGGAGGCCAAATTATACCCATGAGGACGATGAACTTAGAGAATTGAAAGCGTCTCTCACCTTTCCAATTCCCCTTCCCGCATCGGTCACTGCTCCCGTTCCAGGGAAGAAGTTGCCATTATCATGTCGATGCATCGATAGATAGAGCACATTCGGATCCTCATCGAATACAGGCTGAGTACCGTTCCCGTGATGGACATCCTGCAGGGAAAATGATTACTGTGAATGAGAGATATCGATGAATCAATACTGAATAAATCAATACTGCTTTTAACAACTCTCTTGTCCATTTTGACCTGTGCACATACAAATAGTAACGAGATTCTTCCCTATTCATTATTATTGATGATACATCCACTGACCCAATCGACAATGGCGATCTTCCTGCACTGTTCTGGATATCTCGTCCTCAGTGCTTTCACAGCCACAGCGACATTGTTGAAGTAGCAGAATCCCATGGCGACTTCCCTCTCTGCGTGATGGCCAGGGGGACGAATGCACGCGAACCCGTTACGCACCTGAACAAATCATTGTTTCAGTCTACATTGTTGTTCTCAATTGCAACTACTTTTCCAGGCACTCTACTACTTTCGAGTAGAGTTCGAAAAACGGATATTCGTCTCATCATTTCACACACTCTCTAACCGGTCAGAAAGACATGTGTGTGAGAATGTGTGAAATGGAGAGATGGCGACCCATATTTCAAACTCTACTTTCGACTGTGTGAAAGATGCAACGCGTTGCAGAAAAAAGATACACGGGGTCGTACCTTTCCCTCGACGACGGCCGCACAGAGATCGATGAGACATCCAGCTGCAGTCCTCGCGGCACTAGCTGTTGAACCCTCGTTGAAGTACGTGTCCGAATCAACTCCGATACCGCCGCAACCCAGCTGAAAATGCTTTCTTCTTTCATGCATATGCAAGCGTATGCATATGTTTGCAACCGAGATAAATACGCAGTGAATCATGAAAGATGCCAATTCTAACCTGCACGAAGCTCTTGAGTGGCATGGCTGCTCGCTTCTCTCCACTGACTGGCGAAACTCCGAAGAAATCGACGTAGGGACCAGCATGGACTCTCTTGAGCTCTTCGAGAGAAGCCTGGCGGGGATCCAAACGGAGACATCTGAAAGGGAAATCTTTATGTCTCTTTACATTTATCTCTTTCAGCCTCGGTATGTTTGCTTTACTTTTGGTGTGTTTTCGCTACATAAGATATCTAGGATTATCAGCCTGACCTCTGTGCCAGTCCGGTCTGTTCCAGTCTCGCATACACACTCTGCGTTCTTCCTCCGTGCTCAACGTGAGCAGTTGCATCATCACAATGACACGCGTGACGAGTCATCGAAGCATCGTAGACCAGACCCGTCGGAGCATTCGCATTACTGCAATAATGTATGAATACTTCCAGGTAACTCTGCACTATTGGCTCATTTTCACTAAACCTCTAGCAATAGGAAGATATTGCAAAATTTGAGTAGGCTAGCGAGGTCTTCAATGCTTAAAACGAGAAAGTGAATTAGAGATCCTCACCTCTCTACTCTCTGAACATCTACTCTCTCTACAGCAGCATTCTCGAATAGTCTACTGGAGGAGGCTGCAGCCATAGCAGCCACAGCAGCCGAGTTGCTGTTCACTTGCAGGAGATGGGCAGCGAGGGCCGCGATGTCTATCGGCGCAGCTCCTGCAGTGCTGCGCATTGAGGCGAGTAAGTCGTCTTCCCCCCGCCCGACCAGCCAGTCCCACGGTTACTGGCCCACACTCATCATAACTATTCATTGGCCCCCATGGTGATGGCACTGGTTGAAACCCTCGTTCGTTTGGACTGCTGAGTGTGGGCCAATAACCGACTTCATGTCTCCCATGTCCTACCTGCAGAGGAGGAGGACGAGCCAGCAGCAGAGAATGCACTGCCTGGGACGGAGTTCCTGGCTGCGACCGCTGCAGCTGCTGCAGCAAGTGCCGCCGTTGGGTCGTCCTCTGGCTCTTCCCGAACGAGGGATTTCCTTCGAAGCACGAGCTCACGCAGTTGCTGTTTGAGTAGAGAGGGATAACAGGGAAGATTGGCTGTGCCCAGAGCGGCGATGCGAGGGTCCAGTTGCATCTGAACATTGTGTTTCAGTTGAATTCTGGTTACTCATGATATCTCGTGTTCTGATCCTTAGAGCATCATTTGGATGTTGACAAGTCCCAATGAGTCGTACCCTGTTGGCGTCTAGCAACTGTTGCTGCTGTTGTTCAACATCGACACTGTTCGAACTGCCTCCCAATCCCATTTGCTGCTTGAAGAGAGAGGGAAGAGAGAGGAACGAAGAAAGATTTGTGCCGCCTGAACGATAATTGTTGATCAGACACATTTCGTAATATCGCATCTCTCATAAGGCAGAGAAAACCATTGAAGCATCGCATTTTCTCCACTGTGCAAAGCTTCCAGTTGTGCATACATCTCACGATGCACTTAGCTAACGCTTTGTTGTTTGCTGGATGAATAGGCTTCCATATCCGAGTTCCACCTCTTTTTCACTACATACGGTTGCACCCAGCCTAACTATTGCGGCGCTTCCTAGTAATGAAATAAAGGTCGCTCACCCGCAGCCTGTGCCAGTAGATTAGCCATGTCGACTTGCTGTTGCTGCAGCAAGGATCCTGCAGCAGCAGCAGCGGCCAGATTGGGCAGAGAGGGAGAGGGCATGAGCATCGAGGGAGGGAAGATGATCTGGGGAGGAACGAGACCCGCGGAGGAAGACGATGTGTCAGAGTCCTGTCTGAAGATGGAGAGACGGGTTTGATCAGTTCACGATTCGGATACCGTACCTTTGGAATTGTCCTTGATGGAAGTTGAAGGCTGAGTTGGCGCTGTGTACGGGCGAGTTCCCCTTTGAGAGGATGCGGGCACGAATTTTCATCTTCATGTTTGGTTCGGAGTTGACCTGAATGACATTATTGTATTTACTTATCACAATAAAGACCTTTAAAAACCATCAAAGAGAGTAAATTAGAGTGCTCTCTGACCTTCCTCAACGCATACTCTCCTGCATGGGCAATGATGGCGGCGTCCCTTTGATGGTGCACTCCCGGATACGGTTCGAAGTGAGGAGAGGCCGCCGATACCTGACATTGGGAACATTTCCGATCGATTGCCCAACCCCATCATCGTTCAATTCGACCCCTAGATACTCCGATGATTCACCCTTGGCGGAAAGACACTGCAGTGATATCAATCCCCTCCTTCACTTTCCCCATTCGCTCAATTGTGATAGCGCCTAGTTTTTGCTGAATTGAGATCTCATTAGCGGCGCAAATGATAAACGCGAAAGGAGGGGAGAGCCAGACGCAGAAAAAGATTAGATTGCGCCCGGCGCTAATCGAATTGGTTGCTGGTCGGCAACGATTACGATCGGACTAATTATAACTTCCGGACCAATCTGCCTGTTACAATGAACATGAAGTAGGAGGATTGCAAAAGATAGTGCCCACAATCATGGAGGCAAAACTAACATGTGATCCGAGATGTCCGGGGGGAGTCCTCGAAGTGCCCGCCCTCCTGTGTGCTCCTCCTCCCATCGGCCCTCCTCCTGCTGCAGGGGCTGAACTGGAGGTACTGCAACCGGCTTGAGCTGGCAGAAGGCCCGTCGAGGGACCGACCAGAGTTGCTGAGGGCGGACCACTCTCCGAGTCTGTGCTGTTGTTTTGTCTGCAATTGCTATTGTTATTGTTGTTATTGTTATTGAACAACATACTTTTTCTGTGCGAGCATCATCTTGAGTCGGTCTCTCGTGTGGTTGGATATCGTCTGCGAACTACTCGAAAGTGATCGCGTTTCCATTGTGATTCTGGAAATAGAAAGACTGAATCAGACATCAGTTGGCTTCCGCTAATCTCCCATCAACCCTCTCTCTGGCTACAATCCCTCATGCACTTTACGCACTCTCTGTGTGGGCACTACAACTTCCAATGCGATTACCATAGTGATGTTTGGATGTCAGTTACCTCGATAAGGCATGTTTTTAGTAATAAACTATTCCCCGATGTACGGCGCGGATTTATTGACGAAAACAAGAAATATCGTCGTATCACCTGCGTGTCTGAGAAAGAGACGCGATTTCCGCCTCAGTCAGAGGGAAATGTTGACTGAGACAGGCCAGACTGGTGAGAGGCACAAGAACAGAACCAGGAATATTCAGAGACTCACGAGTTCTTTGTCATCACAAAAACCGGAAAGAAACAGCAGATGGAGTGAAAGTAGACGTCTTGCAAGGTGGTAACACTTCACAATGACGAGTCCCTCCATACCCCTCTCACTCCTCCCCCTTCCCCCCTCGCAGCCTATCGTTTCTCCTATTCACTCCCCTCTCTCACTCCCTCAGTTATAAATAGTCTCTTCTATCTAATCGCGTCTGTCCGTGGTCCCTCCCGATATAAATAACTTTCCCTCCTCCTCCTTCCCACCACTTCCATCTCTTTCTCCCTTGTCAATCGTCCGTCGTAAAAAGAAATAATTGAAGTCTACTAATAGCTTCTCCCATATGATCTATGAGTATTCCCTCGCTTCCTCTCACCATAAGTCTGTCATTTCCATATCGAGATCTCTCTGTTTTTCCTTCCTATCTGCGACTCGTTAGCGTCTATTTTCGTCCCCTTGCCCTTTCTCGCTCTCAGACTACCTCCAAATAGAAACTGCTAAGGAATGGAAAACATCGTTAACTGCCCACACTCTTCTTTCTCTAGCGTTCGGTGCACGAGTGCAATCTGCTAGCATTGATTTCATACTTTTAATTGAGCTGAAGGAACACGCGAACCGTATGTGGGTGTTAGTCACTGCCTCGCGAGTTCATGCATAGGTTTCTTCCATCCCATCCCTCACTCACTTTCGATTCCTGTGCTGTGGAGGGGTCATTCCAGCCATAGCAGCAGCATTCATTGCATGGGTGGAGGAGACACTCGATCCAGTGGAAGCAACGGAAGTGGTTGGAGTTTGTGGCATGCTCCCTCCCGATGAACCCCCTCCCACTCCGGCGCCTGTTAGGGATGAGGTCGAACCTGCAAGGGAACAATCTGTGAACAACTGTGAAATGTCTTTGAATACAGCATCTAGGTGTACCACTGATTGTACCCGGCCAATATTCGTTAAGCTGACCTACGCAAGTTCGCAGACAAAGCGCCACAATTGATGTACGAGAGCGACGACGCCTCAGGGTGTTAGTCACCGTCTCTCAGATCGAAGAGCACAGGGAATGGGAGTTATTTCCGTCTCTTCCCCCTTCTCTTCCATCTCACTTCCTCTCTCTCTTTATTGTACATGCTGTAGTAGTAGTATCGTTAGTTGGCTGCATTTACGTTGTATCCCATTCCCTTTCCGCTGCTATTTATAGTGACACCTTGCTTTGCAACAGTGCGACCGCCTACTATCTCTTCCTCGTTGACTATTATCTACCGTAATCTGACATGCATTCTCTTTCCTCTTCGCTAGTCTCATGGCTAATAAAAGTGGGTACTCGCTTCCAAACTGTGAACCAGTCGATCAAAGTAGAGGAGAGGAACTGAATTGATGATGAATCGAGGGAACAAAAACATAACACAATCCGATCAAGGGATCAATAGTATCCTAAAAGCGTTATACACTTCAACCTGACTTTTCCCATGAGGCAAAGGTATTCTGAGTGGAGCTAGACTGGTCAGGATGGATCACGTCACCTGTCTCACTCCCTCACTTCCTCTCTTAATCCCCACTGACGCACGCATATAAAACCAAACGTGGAGACAGACTTCGATTAGAATACGGCCAAGCGCGTTCAAAGTAGTGTCAAAGTCAACAGAATTCGGCCACTTTTCTATTTGCGTTCCAAGGAAAACTGCAAAGAACCTCGAAAACTTCTTTAGATTGGGAATACTAGCAATTCACACGTACACATTCATCTGCTCTGCATCCACCAGATCAAATTCCCCTTTCGAAACCTAGAATTTCTCGCCTTACTCACTCTTCCCTCTATTTCAACATCTGTTATGCTTCTCGTTCTATATGCATTCAAATTCCTCCGTCGGGGGTATCAGAATAGACCGGGAATTCCGAAGAAGAACCCAAGAATAGAAATGGTGATACTACACAAGGAGCCTTTAACTTATGTCTGCTAGTCACAATCCCTCAATTTCATTCCTTCCATTCCTGAGATTGAAGTACTGCGAATCAAACGAAAGCTAACCGATTAGCATTAAGTCAAATGGAGTGTTTGCCCATCCCTCCCTAACATCGTGAATTTACTACTGTGAAGCCCTTCTTCCTCAATCCTCATCGCAGATATATTCTGATACAAATCCCGCAGCAGCCATAAGCAAATCCTTCACGCTTTACTCCATTTCACTGATCAAACCTCCAACTGAGGAATTTCAAAACCGGAAACGAAATGCGAACAAGCAGCAGCACTAATTCAATAAACAGACGAAATGAGGAGAGAGAGGGAAGGAATTCGTTAAGAAGAAATGGAAGGAATGCACTTGGAAAGAGGGTGAGACAGCCTACGCATTCCTCATTACGAATACTAACAAGGAGAAGCTGAGCATCCAGTAGGCAGACTACTCAAGAACATCTCTCATATTTCACGATAAAGTTTAGAAAGAAAAAGCAAGGGGCGATCTTTACATGTGATAAGTTGCTTGACCCACCTGTATCCATGCTTTCTGGTTGGTTTAGCTGTTGCATGGCAATGATATATTGCTGTAGTTGAGCGATGTTTTGAAATGGCGGTACTGAATTCGATACCATTGATAAGAAATCAGAAATTCGAAAATCTTGCAAACCAACTGGAACGGGAATCTTCAACCGTCCACAGATGATAATTCAATCTAGCATCGTACTTACATCATGTTAATTTCCTAACGGTATGCCCGTCTAGTACAGACTGTCTACACCATACTGTTCGTGCCCTCTAACTGACCATTCATGGGGGCAGCCGCAGCTGCTGTTGCCCCTTGCAGTAACGAGTTCTGCTTCTGTTGATACATCTGGAATTGTATTCAATCAGTATTAGAAATAGACTGGATGAACAACAGTTCAAAGTTCGGTTTCCGAACTCGATAATGGATACAATTGAGTGTGGGGGCGTAGGGCACAATCCCGAAAGGAATTCGAGAATTGTAAGTGAGGAGGACTAGCTGACCCGAAGCCAAGGGGACAACAAACAATCGTACGTGCTTACAAAGAGAAATTCCTTTGGCACAATGAAGAAAAAAACGACAAAATAGCAAGCGGCGGTTTGAGGAATGGAGGAAAGAAAGAGTAAAGAAGACCGGTAAGTAGAGGAAAAGCTGTGTGAGTTCCACTCCTTCTAAGAACGAAAAACTGCAGCAATAAGTTATGATTTACGCCGAAAAACAAGCCCAAAATAACTCGAATTTCTGGGAGTGAAAGGATCTAGAGAGGAGAGAGAAAAAGAAATCTAAGCGAAAGGAATAATTCTGAGATATTCCGACCAAACGGAGAGAGAAAGAGGGAGAAAGAGACTGAAGGAGTCTCAAAACTGAGGGGAAAAGAGGAAGGAAAGGCAGGATAAATGCAACAAAAAGGGAGAAAGACTAGAAGAAAGCGAAGGTGCATATTCATGAGACAAGAGCACACAAAGGGCAAACGAATGAACAATCTTACATCAAAGTCTGATAATCAAGAGCAAATCTATTGAGGCTTTGATCTTTTGAACGTGAGAAATACTGTATCAAAACAGGCTGAATTATTGCTTGTGTGAGATAGGAAATACAGAAGGGAATAGAGACTGAATATCATATGACTGCAGTGGAAACAGGCACAACAATCTTTTTTCTCGATAATAAGAGCAGAAATGTCTCAGGATCTTGGCAGCCTGAGGGCGTGTTCCATCTATTTTCACTCTTATCTCTCTCTCTTGCTCTCCTCTCTCAACTCTGGCTATTGTCTGACAGAGAGACGGGCAATAGGAATATAAATCGACAGCTGATCAGAGATATTGATAGGGAAAATACTCTGACCGAAGGGGAAATTGGTCAATCTGCGTCTAAGATCCGAGGCAGAATGAATGAGTAGCTGGGATACGAGAAATGTGTCACGAGTTGTACTAGAGAGAAGTCCTACTTGCGACAAACAAATCGATGCAGAAAACAGATGAAATACGTCAAAAAGCGCAATATAAAATATCGTAGTCTTCGGTTAGAATAAAACGGATCACAAGGGCAACGCGTAAAGAAATATTCGGCAGTTATGCATCTAGAACATTGAGATCCTCACGTTTTTTCTAGTGACAGCTGGTACAATTCTTAGTTAAGAGAGCGTCGATCGACAGAACTTTGGAGGAGAGAGGAAAGGAGGTCGATATGAGGCACAAATTAGACTACGCTAGTGTACAAGGAGTTAGTAGTCGCACTTTCGAGACTCGATAACATGGCCAGACACTTTGATTGTTGGTTCGACGAAGCAGGATGAGAAAGGATGAATTGAGTCCATATTTGGACACTACTATTCTGAGGAGGGAAACATGTCTAGGAGCTTCCTAATAGAGATCAAGATGACTAAGCAGACATGAATCTCGCACATGATTTGATTGTTACTCGTGCGAGAGTAATCTAATTAGAGAGAAGGGGGATATCCGTCTGTTGATTCGCAACAATAATCACATGTTCCGCCTTGTCTTTCACACGATTGAGCCACACCCAACAAAGAGGAAGGAGAATTGGAGAGTCAACAGGTCAATTTCGAATCACGTATCGAGTCAAACGGCAGTGTCAGAAAAATGAATGCGAGAAAGAAAGCCAACCGACAATAATATCGAGCAAAACTGCACAGTAGTTAGTGATTATAGTCAGCAGACAAATGCAATCATGGAAATGGAGAGAATGCTTACAAAATGCTTCTCTACCTCGACTAATCTCGATTATCCGTAGAGAGAGACGAACTTTAGAGGAATTAGTCACCTCAAGACTCCCGACGATGTCGGATTTGTGACAGGAATAGCAACTGCGATTCCAGATTCGCTAATGCCAATTCCCTTGAGTACTTCGGGATAAAAATATGAATCTGTCAGGCTATTTCCGTGCTCATTAGGGAAGTCGAGGTGCTTATGAGCATTTCCCTTAGCTGAAAAGTGTGCGAAAGAGTATGGAAGAAGGGGAGATCTTGAGCGAATTGGATGAATACAAGAGGAGGAGAAGGGAAGAGATCACGGAGAGATCATCCATCCTGTTGTGCCCCCCCCAATCTTAGTTGATTGCTCTGTTGGAGAAGAGAAACAACACGAGTACTCTCTTCCCCTCTTACACTTCCACTTCCGGAGACTGCATATTATCTCGGAGATCTCCTTTACTAATCTCTGGTCACGGCTCATTTCACGGTATTCCGTATGCCTTGTTTCTCGCTCGCTCCTATTGCTTCGATGCATTGACAGAAGCAGGAAGAGGGAAGAAGAGTGAGAGAGAGGGAAGAGAGTTGGAAAGGCTAAAAATAGCCGTGAATGCTTTTCCCCCACTGAGATAGACGGACAGAGAAGGGGGAGAGAGTGAAGGAAGAGGGGAGTGTCTCAGACTCTCTTCGCATATATATTCCCTTCATCTGATCGATTCTGAGCGAGGAGAGTGGCTATTTTTAGCCCGTCTCTCTGATGGGTGGAGGGAGGGCTTTCTCTCCCCTCAGGCTGGTCTCTCTCTCTCTCTCTCTCTCTCTCTCTCTCTCTCTCCCTCAGTCTCTCCCTCTACTCGTGAGATTCCCTCACTCCATACAGTGCGGGCGACACACAATCTGACCGGAAGGAGAATGGAGAGGAGGGAGAGGAAGGAGAAGGAGAACAAATATGATGGGTTGAGCAGACCAAAATAGTGACCGATTCAAGGAAACCGGCAAAGGGAGTAGATCAAAACAGGCTCGTCGGCAGGAGAATTGCACCCTTATTGTGCACCGACGTACCCCGTTCACACGCAAAACAGTCGGAACTATAATCGATGAGAGTGGAGAGAGTCCAGAGGAATGATTGAGAGAGAGAGAAGAGGAAAGCAGGAAAAATGAGTGAATGATAAGACAAGGAAGGATGTAATTAGGCGATGAATGAAGTTGCAAGGGTTCTGGACAGCAGAATACGCAAACTCGTTCCCACGAGGGGTGACACCCCCCCCCCCCGATAGGGAAGAGAGAGAGGGAGTAAAAGCAGCGTGAATCGTCTTCTCGTTACAACGATCAAATGAGAGGGAAACGAGCAAAAAGGTGAGAAGAAGAGGAGGAAAAGACTGTTGGAGAGGGATGCGATCATTGAAAGAAGAGAGAGAGAGAGGGGCGATAACAAGCGAGAGAAGGGGGGAACCGACTGGCCGAACCTACCAAAATAGAACACATTTCCGGTGGGAGTGAACAAAGAGAGCGAGGTTAGCAAAGTAGGTAACGAACCTGATGAAGCAGTGCGAGTTTCTCCTGTGCATCATCATCCAATACGAATGGATTATTCTCAGTTCCATCTTCCATCGTCAGAAGGGACGACTCGAAGAGAGAAGAGAAGGGATGGAGACCACGACAACACAATCCCTCCCCTAGAAGAGAGGAGAGAGAGTGACAGAGAGGGAGAGAGAGGCAGCAGAGACACTCGCTCTAACCACTGCAAGAGCCGATACTCAGTCAACAGAGGCGGGAGGAGGCATACAGCTACGCTGCCATATCTTTGAACCTCCAACTTCGTGCGGACGTTTGCAGGAGGGTTCTAGGACGGATTTCAACTGTTTGAGCCCAGTTCCTTGTTTATTTCACTGTTTAACATTTTGTATGGAGACACGCCACCATCTTACGAGTTTTCCACAGTTTTGGATCGATTTGAAGGGCTGAATGGCGAAATTCACGCAAATTTCAGTGAATGTCCGAGTTCAAAGTGCCCGAACTTCCAAAAACCGGGCCGAACAGCAGTGCTAGTACAAGCAGTGAACCGGATCAAAGAGGAGGTGACGGAATCAAGTGAGTTGCTTTGATTACGTACGAGTTATGCTCATTTTAAGTGAGTATTCACTCATTTGGAATGATAACATAGTAGCGGATCAGTATCGTACAAGAAAAGAGTTTGAAAATATCGACAGAACCGATGGGCAGAAAACCTGACTCGCACATGGAGGGATTGGTACTGGTTTTTATTGCGAAATCTTCAGAATCGAGGAGGATGCTCAAGCGTCTTCGTCTTCGAATTCACCTATCGTCATGTTCAGTATGTATTTAAACCATTATTGACAATTTTTGCTTCGTGCATACGTATTGTGTGATACTGGCCTTGCAGTGAGTCTCGAAGACGACAAGTGCCTTACCTTTACCATGAATCGGAATTTTTCAAAATGGTTGCAGATGATGGTGGGATGACGATGCATGGCTATACTGCGGCTCAGTATGCGGCTCTCGCTCCCGTCAATGGGCTCGATCTGCAATGGTTTGTCATGCTTCTCTTCAACCTATTCCGTTATCGTTCAACAGTGATTCTGAACATCTTGATCAAACTATTGAAACTTCGATTCCCCATTCATCAATTGCAGTAAAGTGTGCGATCGACTGATGGTTGATCCACTCACTACGATGTGCAATCACACCATGTGCACTCGCTGCTTCAATGTCAACACTCTCACTGTCAGTTTCTAGTTGATATATTCGTAGAATCGAGCTTACTGAAACTATCTATGTACGTTATCTTTCAGAATCATCCTGAACCATGCCCACTCTGCGGCAACATCTTCGGTCCCGTCTCGATCTGGTATTTCGTCCAAACTGGATACGATGAAGCAGCGAAGAGCATCCATGCAAGTAGGAATGGACTGTTGGAAGAGTATTTGTGAGTTGTGCATTCATTTGCAACCAAGAAAGAATTAGACATGAATAAATTCTTTCAGTTCAACACCCATGGTTCGGGGTCGTTTCGATTGTGTCAATGAGATTCATGAGATGACGAACCCAAAGGAGGTCTATGAGTTGTTCAGGTGAGTGAGGCGATTGTGATCTATCCTCAATTGGTGTCTGATTCATTTCAGAGACATATTCTGGTTCTTCAAGAACCCTGAAAACGAGCAGTTGCTGCACAGAGCATTTGCGTGAGTTCATTCATTGTTTCCTTTAGCGCTAAAGGGTTGACAGGTTACTTGCAAAAGTCTACATTGCAGACACACATTTCTGCGGATAATGACCAACAGGTTGAAACGAAAAGCGAACGAAGAGATCAAGAGAATCTTCCAGATGGAGGTGGAATTGGGAGTGAGTTGTGTTCTAGAATGGACAAGAAGAGTAACCGACGATTCCAGTATCTGAATAACCTCAACAACTATACGGACTCGAGACTGATCGAAGCGTTTATGGAGGATTTCCCCGATCGAGCAGTAAAGTGCAAGAATCTATTCACTGAGACGGTACTCTTCTGTCCTTCTTTCATCGACAAATTCATCTTTTCAGGACCGAACAGGCAATATTGTCACTCGTTGCACCACGTTTCCAGACCATTTCCCCGAGAGAATGGTCATCACCCATCTACCATGCGATTCCGACCCCGCATCGATTGTGTGTTCCGACCCCGAGGTATTGTCGGATACTGTATCTGTAATTATCGATTGATTCCAGAAACTTCCAACTGATCATGCAGAAGTAGTCGATCTAACGAACTCTCCCTCTACTTCCACTGCTAATTACGAAGAAGGAAATGGACGGACTCCTGTTAGTCTTTGGTCTCTTTGATATCGTTCGTTACTCAATCAATTCAGAGCCTTCCCTTCGTCAAATTAGTTGGAACCACTCCATCATTAGTGAAGGAGAAGTATCCGGTTAGTTCAACAGTCTTGTTTCTTTTGAACGTAGAATCACTACATCGCAACGATTGCTGGTCTCATCTCAATATTTTTTCAGATAAGTGATCCCTCAACTAGTCGAAGCTTCAATGAAACAACAACGAATGCACACAATGATGATGATGAACCAATGGATACAGGGGAGATGTCATTCCCTTCCACTTCATGTATGTCGCTTCGACATTGATAAGTATTTAGTAGAACCCTCAGCCACTCCATTCACTCGACGAAAATCGTCCGGCAATCCGGATACGCCCATTGCAACGTACGTCTGCGGAGGAGAGAAGCTGTTCCATGTCAAGGTATTAACAAAGTAGCTCAGACTTTGTCTTATGCCATAGTATCAGGAGTTCTTGCATTATCAGCGTCATAATTTGACGATTTCAGCCGCATCATTGCCCTCCTGTAATGGGGAAACACGCTTGCTTGCATAATGAGGTGAGGATTCATAATTAATCGAACGAAAATGCGGTAATCTCTGAATCGACTACGTCGGAATTAGAGTTTGTGAAATCGGGTTATCTTGGCCCACGGGAACCCGACATGAAAGTGATGCCTAAGTGGCCCGATCGGGCTAAGAAAGTCGGGCGAGCAACCCGACATCGAGAGTGAAAAAGTCGGGAACGTTGTCGGGTTTCGGGTGGCCCGAGACCCGACTTTGGCCCGACTTTTCCCGCATTGAGTTCAATGGAGGAGTGACTTGCCGCTCATAAGAGAGCGTTATCGGTATCGCTTTCAGAATGAGTTGGTGGCCTAATGGATATATTTTGGATGTTGCAGTCATCAGGCGCTGGTTCAATTCCACCTTTTGCTACTTTTCTTTTGTAATTTTTTCCTTCGATAAAAGAGCGATGAATTTAGAAAATAACGAATAATTTAGCAAAAGAAAATGGCGAAAAGGGGAATCGAACCAGCGCCTGATGACTGCAACATCCAAAATATAACCACTAAGCCACCAACTCATTCTGAAAGCGATTCCGATAACGTTCTCTTATGAACGGCAAAGTCACTTCTCCACTGAATTCAATACGGGAAAAGTCGGGCCAAAGTCGGGCCATGTCGGGCCAAGTCGGGTCTCGGGCCGCCCGAAACCCGACAACGTTCCTTACTTTTTCATTCTCGATGTCGGGTTGCTCGCCCGACTTTTCGGCTTTATCGGGCCACCCGACTGTTTCTGCCCGAGTAGGGTTTTGATGTCGGGTACCCGACATGCCCGACCCGATTTCACCAACCCTAGTCGGAATGCATAGTTGTTCGACCATATCGACCTTTGTAGTCTATTCTTTCTCAATGCAGTAGATAATACATGATTTCATTGCAGTGCTGCAAGTGTGGAATGGGAGTGGGCATCCACCAATACTACTCTGCACTGGGAACACCGACGAGAGATGGAGTGAGTGAAGACGGGCTAACATCAAAGGACATTTTCCTCTGATTTCAGATCGTTCCTCCCGTTGCACTCGGTACAGAAACTAGCAGTAAAGATTACTCCTTATGGGACCCTGAAGTGAGTTTATTTCTAGTTTTGTGGTGAAAATTTCCGTAATGAAAATCTCTTTCAGTCAAACCCGCCTGTCTCCCTCTCGAACTATTCTTATCCAATGTTCACGAATGAATATCTCGAAAATCGAATAAATGGATTAATCGAGAAGCAAGAAGAGGATGCACTCGTTCTGTATGAGAAACTGAGAGATGCTCATCTGAAAGGTACTTGAATACTTCGTAGGGGTTAGAATGCTTCAAACTCTAGTGTCTTTAGATCAATAACACTGTATCTTAATCTCAGATCGATTGGAGCAGCTGGGAGAGGTTGCTTATGCAGAAGAAGGCTACGATATGTTCACGAGTGTGGGAAATGTGAGTTTTATACTGGCCGTATCTTGTTCTTTTCGGAGCCTAATTTGTGAATAATCGTCCCTTTCAGTACCTTGATAACGCTTCCAAGTATCTGAAAATGGACAAGATCACTGAGTTCCCCTACAAGTACGGCAATTGTGTGTCATGGTCAGTTGTTGATTCAAATTGACATGCCCTTACCGTATGCTCAATCGTCCTCTTCCAGTATCGATTTCGACTCGACAGGCAGTCTTCTGGCAGTGGGAGGAACGGCGAAGAGTGTTCGCATCTACGACTTCGAGGATCAATTGAAAGACTATCGAAAGTACAATGGAAGGATTGGAACGAATGCGTTGATGGAGATTGGCACTGTCAGCAAGCTCAGGTCTGCTGTGCTACTTTGAACTTATATTTTCCGGCTAAAAATCATAAAAAATGCTTTTTCAGTAGTTTAAAATGGTGCCTAGCCGATCCCCACAATCTAATCTTCACGGAATACGATGGAATCGCTACTCTATACGATGTGAATGCGAACAAAGAGATAAAGCGGTTCAAGGATCACAATCGAAGGATTTGGGATGTAGCCATAGCCTATGATGCCAGCAAGACATTCGCGACCTGTGGAGATGATGGAAAGGTGGAGGATAATTGATTTTCATTTTGTCTGGAGAATGAAATTCCTCAACAAACCCGCAGAGAGAGAGAGGGAAAGGATCCAACGAAGCAACGAGCTGAACATTCTCCGTGGTGTAGTGGGTAGTGCGCTAGACCAGCGATCGCACTCTCGCTGGTTCCGCTCGTGGCCGTGATGTTTATTGCCATTATCTGTCAATCATCAGATTGTTAGTGACGACCGCAATCCGGCCTGAGCCAGCTTTTGTTGTTTTGCAACTTTTTTTCAAAATGATTGTGATGAATAACAATTTATTTGCATTAAAAAATTTCAGCAGAATATTTAATGACATTTATTTATTAGGTGTACGTCTATCAATATCACACGTCGAACTCCACTCCAATCACCACAATCGACGTTGGATTCTCTGCTACTTCGATCGAATTCTGTCCATGGAACGAATTCGAATTGGCTGTCGGCGTGTCGGGTGAGTGGATGAGTTCGGATATTAGGTCTCTTCATTTCACACACTACGTTTCAGTCAATTCTCTGCCTATCAGTAAATTCTCATCCATTATCCAATCCCTTCTCAGACGCGACCGTGAATATCTACGACACTCGCTACACGAAGACTCAATTCATGCAATTGCGTGGCCATCGGAAGGCGGTCTCTTACGTGAGATACATGAGTTGCGGACCGGGCAAGCATTATCTACTCTCTGCGTCAGTATCCATTTTCCATCTCGTTTGAACTCAAAAACCAGCTTTCAAGCGGAAATTGAAAGCATTATATTGCAGTGCGATCGACAGTTCGATCCAGATGTGGATTCTGGAGGACGAGAAGTGGAAGTGCGAGAGAACGTTCAAGGGACACGTCAATGAGAAGAACTTCACTGGATTGGCAACCATGGGAGAACATATTGTGACGGGTGAGGGATGATTCACGGTTTCTTACGTGCATTCTAGAGCAAGCATTGAGCAAGTTCCTTCCTTTGAGCCCTTTCGAAGGAATGTAGGAGACAGAGCGAAATGAATCAAAAGTAGAGTGCAAAAACTGTCAATGAGATCTTCATTCTACACAATCTTTCGTCGCTCTGGCCGGTGAGAGAGTGTGTGAAATGAAGAGACGGCGAACTCTAATAAAAAAACCCCTGAGTGTTCCCATTGCAGGAAGCGAGGGCAACGACATCGTCCTCTACCATCAATTCTTCTCCAAACCAATGGCGACGTCCAACTTTTTGGTGAGAATTTTTTGCGAGTAGTGTAAAAATCGGTCTTCCAAACATCCGAGACTATCCAGTTGAACTTCTTCTTGTAAATGATCGTAAATCAACTTCAGGAAAATTCGGACCGTCGTACCTCCGAATTTGATGAACTACACGATAGGAACGATTTCGTTTCGTGTCTCAAGTGGAAGAAGGTACGGTGCACTGATCCATGATAATGATCGATAACTGAGAATGATTTTCAGAATACAAACATCTTCGTAGCAGGGAACAATCAAGGAATAATTCAGGCTTATAAAGCCCATTGATCTCTCAGATCACTAAGATAGCTCTATTTATGTAGAGATTGCAGATAGTAAGTAGAAATTTATTAGTTGAATTGCATATGTAATAATTATTGTAACATGTAAGTCCTCACATCTCTTACAGTTTTCTCATTTTTAAACGAGGTTATTTCCATGTATTTATATCTATATTCATTTATGATCTATAGGCTGAGAGTATTGATAAAGTATTTGCAAACCAGAATCGTTTCGAGACTACACTTTCCCTTCTTATCGTCAATCACTTCGGAAGTCATTCGAACTGGTCAGTCTTCTCTCTCCTCTCTCATCGACGAGAGAGTGTGTGGAATGGAGAGAGTCTCCGTTCGAGAGGATCAATCACAATGCAAACTTTGCGTGTGTTCCGGTGTTCCCAGCTGTTCTCACCTCTTTCTGGATGACGGGAAGAGTTTCTTATCACTGATTCTCACTCTTCCCATCCTATCTTCTTTCTCATTCGCACATTTTCGATATTGGCATGCAAAATTATGATATTCTTATCACTGGGCTTCAATATGTCCAGTGGAATTTATAATTCAATAAAATCTCAAGAACCTCAATTTATTTACACAAACAAATGCCTACCAGCACCCACGGAACAATAGTTCCCCCGCCTGGTCAACCAGTTTAGTGCGGAGAGTCGTTCCATTTATCTCATAGAGTGATCAACTTATCCCGTCGGGCATCTCTTCCCACTCTCTCTTCCATTCCTTCCTCTCTCCCGAATAGTTTCTGATTTCTGCCCCCTTGAGGCAACATTTTATTGCGTTGTTGGCCCCGTTTATTAGTGACGTCACCTCACTTTGAAACGAGAAATCGAGTCGGCGGGGGTTCGAATGAGCAAGAGGATAAGGGGAGATAACGGGATTGGACAAGGGATGAGCGAGTGATAGTCCTCCCCCTCTCTGTTATGATTTGATATCTCCCTCTTCGATTGCCTTTTCCCTCTATTGATACAGTGAAAGTGACTAACACCGCATCTTTTCACGCTTTGCCTGGATCATCTCACGAGTTAGTCTAATTAGGGTCCGTATTAGGTAGACTATTTTTGCCTGCTCTTGCCCTGGAAGGCCTTGAAACGAACGAGTCCCTTATGGTCACTGAACCGAGTGGTAATCGATGGGTTGTGAGCATCTCTCCTTTTGGAAAGGAAGACATGTTCATGGGTAATGGATACCTTCCATGCCTGATTAGCCTCGTGTTCACTTCTTCATCTACTAGTCTTTATTTTGCCACTTGAATGTTTCCGCCCGCGCGATCACTTCAACACATCGTGTTCACAAGAACTTTCTCCATTCCAGATCAAATCGACTTTCTCGCATCTCAACACGAGAAACCCATGCGTGAGTTCTGTTTACCTGCCATTTTCCAACATCGTTAGACTAATTAGTGTTCTAATTACAGGCGATCTCAATTCATCTCCTCCTCTGAATAAGGACTATGTCGAATCACTGCGAGTTCTCTTCGACATTCTCGATACGGACAGAGATGGATACGTATCATTCAACAAAGTAATCAATCTAGATGATCAATACAAGTTCCTTGGATAGGCGCAACTCTAACCTTCCTGTGCTTTCCTGATGGTGGTTCATTGGTGCAGAAGCCTCTTGAGATTACCAGAAAATGAGCAATAATCACTAGCCAACTAGTCTTCATTTGCTCACTCTATCTGTAGTTCTCCCAATTGTCTCGGTAGTGAAACGGGAGAGTGATCACTCGGGTGGAATTCACAATGGACAGGGCTATTCTAGACGGTCACTAAAGGCAAAAAGAGAAAGAAAGAAAAGAAGAAACAGAAAACGACCGTTCCGCTCTGTATCTCATAGAAAACGACTCGGAATTTCGCTTTTGCTTCTTCTTCGCATTTGGTACTGAATAATGCGCTTGAACTTTTGAATGAGCAAAAACTATCCCCTGTAAAATCAGGATCGTTTCGTAGGTAGAGTGCAAGTTGGCGGGTGTAGGTTGCACCTGTAGAGTGAACCGTCTCCCGTTTCACCTTCTCGAGTGGAGAGGGAGAAGGTTAGACTAGATGAGCTGACTGATGACTTCTTCTCACGTCTCCTCTTCCCCCTCTCCCCCTATCGCTTCCCTTCCTTCCAGACTTGTCCTCCCATCTGAGTAGTAGTGTGAATACTCAATGGATGTGTACTCTTCCCCCCACCTGGTCACTATGTACTAGGAATACAGAGACTGTCAGGGGGAAGGGAGGGGAGGAGAGGAAGGGGGGGGGAGGGTAGATGGGAGGTGAGAAGACCCCGTGTATTCCCACCCGCTTTTGCTCCCATTTACGACTACGCTGCGGTAAAATCGGCGCGTAAATCGCTTGTGCATGGGCTTGTTTGCTAGGAATTTACTGTAGGCAGGTCAGAGAGCAGCTTCCATGAGGCTATAGTCGAGTGTACGCGCAATTTGTTGCACATAGGATCTTGTCCATCATTCAACGATGATTTTCGATATTTCTCAAATGGATCAAACTCGATTATTTTCAGTTAGTTCTCTTCTCCCATCCGGGTCTCCCTCCTGATTTCCTCAATCTCGCTGCAACTCTCACTGACATTAAAGGGTGAGCAAATCACTTATTCAGTTACCCCTATTGCCCAGATCTCCCTTCATGAACTCCCTGCATGGTTGTGTATCATTGTTATTGACAGCTGATATTCTAATCCAAGTGGATCCTCGTTTCCCTCAATCTCTTGCGGAAGAATTCAGTCGATCAATGGTTTCAGTTGATCGTGTCTATCTAAACGGCATTCGCTTTCCCTTTGATCTATCCATTGTACGGGTCCAAGTTTGCCGTTCGTCTTTATTCCGATGTCGTTTCTTCTTCTCCGTATGGAGTCAACCTCCTCCCTCTATCACCCTTTCTCTCTCTCTTCTCCTTTCCTCACTCCTTCTTCACTCGACCCCGCCATGCAATGGGTTGTTTAGCGTCCTCTCGTATGATAAGGAAGACGATTGCTTTGTCTCGCGATTCCTCCCTTCCTTCGTCATGATTTCTGACGTTTCCCGCAGTCTTTCTGTAGGGTGTACATAAATCAATTTGCTCGAGAATCGCATCGCCAATTGACTGACGAATCACTAAAAGATCACACGCGCCCACATGCTCACTTGAAAAACGAGAGACTGAATCACAGTTTCGCATTCTTGAGTTCAGGGGTCGATTGTTTACTCGACTGATAAGGACATTGAATCATTCGCTTTCCTCATTCCTCTAGAGTATCCATCGATCCGCCACTCCTTCCATTCCACGCATTCCCTTCCATCTGTAGCCAATTAGAAAGAGTGTGTCTTGCAGTTTAGACCACGATGTTATGTATCCTCCTAGTGCGCTGAATATTGTTCTTTACTCATTCGTCGAACACTTTTACTCCGATCAATCTTTTCATGACTACAGTACCCTTACAGTAATCCTTACAGTAATCTCTCATTCGATCGATTCGTAGCCGCAGTCCGTCTGTGTCTCCAGAGTGAAGAGGACTCGAACAACAACAACGTTCTGTCACTGCACAAGTAAGAGGCGTTGCAATAGAAATTGGCTGAGTTTCATGCATTCCTGATTAAAACAGATCGCTGATTCCCACCAAACCCGGCGTAATCAGGCAGCTCTTATCATTCCTTGCCTTCTCATTGTCTCCACAGATCAGTTCCGGTTGCACTGAATCACGGCTGTTTTCACGCAGATATTGCACTATTTCCACTGAGAAAACTCGTTCTCCTCAACATCGTTTACTTCTTTTTCTCCCAATAACTTAATCCCTTTGATCCTCGTCGATAACAGGCCCCCATTAGACTGCAACTTCACTTATTCTTTTTGTTGGCTGCATAGTCTACCGCATTAACCTCAATGGCTTGAGAGAGGGGAAGGAGGGAATGGGAGCTGGACTGGGAGTTATTCCTGAGATGATGGGGGATGTAGGGACGGATCATCTATCCTTAGCCCCGTTCTGTGCCTCATAATTGTTAGATTCACTATTAAATGTAAATATTGCAGGCGCCTCTCAATTCCAGTGCCAAAGGAGCCAAAACCAAAGAGAACTTGGTCAGTTTCATTCTTTGAAGTAAACAATGCCTCCTCTAATGCCTCGGGACCCTCGTTTATGCCTACGTAGATTGCCTTTATTAGCTGCGAATCACTTTTTATAACGGGGAACGAACTGTGAATAGAGTAGAGGCATTGTGACAGTCATGAAAGGGAAGAAAACGAGTAGTTTCTCTCTCATTCCTTCACTGTTTCATCTCAAGAAGAGGGGAAAGTACATATTCTAATTCCATTCCCACTCTCTTCCATTTCCTCGTTCTCTCTCCCGTTTATCCCCTCCCACTGTTCCTATCCCATTTCATAAACAGAGAGGGAGGGGAAGGGTGGCAATCATAATCCTTCCCTCGTTTCACTGTCAATCCGATTGACTAGGCGCTTCTGATAGGAATTTGTGGCCATTCGTAGTGCATTTCTCTCGCCCCTTCACTTTCATGCTATTGTAAGTTCTCGTAAGATGGATCGATCAATTTTGAGTGCTACGTGCAATTATTTTCGGCCTTGAGCTAAAGTTCCGCAACAGTCTTGATGAACTTTCTTCATTTTGGACCGATCGATTACCGTACTCTTCTCCTAATCGATAACTGATTACAGTAGTCTCGAGCGTCGTACGACTCCACTGATGGGCGTGAATGGATTCGATAGACGGTCTGTGTATGGAAGTCAACCGGCTGGTGAGTATCCACTGTTTGAACGGATATCTTGCATCAGAGACCAATAAAAGGAACAGGAAATCGAACATGAGGCAAACATGGACTCTTTTCCATCCGTTTAGATTAATAGATACTGATACAGATACAGATACAGATTTATCCTGACATCAGGCAATGGGCCTGCAGGACGCAACTTTAGGGAGGGGATAGGGATCTTCGTACTCAAAGTGTCGTTGGGTCAAGGGATGGAATCTTCTTACATTTGTCTTCTCAACTGATAGTCGCACTTGGTCGAGATCGTTTGAGGCGTGAAGTAGATCATCCAGCCGCCGAA
>LS496181.1:215737-234890 GCA_900490845.1 Pristionchus japonicus
GAGGTCACTCCGTTTTTCTCATTACTAATCGCGTCCCCCTAATGGTAAATGGCTCGAAATTGGCGCAAGTCCTAATTTTTGTGCGCATTCACTGAACCCTTCCCCAATCGCTCCTCTCTTACGATAACATACCCCTTTGATCCGTCCTTTCACTATCTCTCTCTCTCTTCATCCCATCAATTAGCACTCTTTCCGGATGGGCAATCCGGGAAATCGTTCTGATTTGAATGTCTCTCTCTCACACTTCCACTCTCACACCCCCACTAGATCATCAGCGTATTTGCATAGGGCGTGAGAGAGGGTAAAGGTAAGGGAGGAAGGGAGGAGGGACAGAGAGGGGGGAGAGACCGATTGAAAGGGAGGCCGGTGGCCGAAATAAGATCACACTCGAGAGCATACTGCTCTTCCTTATTGTACTCTCTCCCTTCGTGTATTCTCATCTTTCAATCTCGCATTTTATTCCTCTCGCTTCTCGTTGATCAAAGGGAGCAGTCTCAGTGTACAGATTGAGGTGTATCGCTTGATCAGTCAAGCAAGAAGTGATTACAGTTGAACACCTTTCTCACGTTTAAGTGTAACTCATCTTACTGTCTCTATCGATTCTCTATCGATTTTGAGGATTGTTTCTGGCAATAATTTGTCCGTCAAGTATTTGCAATTACGCGTGTCATAGAAGGTGATCGCCTCGTCCATGTCGTCGTTGGTGAACATGATTCAAACTTGGATAATTAAACCAAACCAGATAGCCGAACTTAGTCATTGTTCAATCGACCCGATCATTTCCTTCGTCAATCACGTGCTAGCCCTATTCATTCACTGACGCGCTCACTCCTTTCACCAGAAATAAGTCGCGCAGCTTAGGAAGTTGACCATAAAGGTGTTAGAGGAGGGAGGGAAGGGAGGAGAGTTCTTGAGTGAAGACAGGCAGTAGTACCTCTAGTCTCCCTTTCGATCGACCTGTTCTGTCTATTTTGATTGCCTCTCTCTCTTACTTCCTACTCGTATTTCAACAACAAAGTCATCTCTATTTCAGCCATCGACAGTCAGAGCTCAGAAGGAAGAATCGAATAGGGCCAGGAATGGAATGAACGGTTAGCTATTTTTTAGAAAAATCTGTATCACACGGCTTTCAGAAACATTAATTTTTGTACGACCACCCAATGATACTTGTCATACGGTCTCATCGTTAGGTTCATCTGTATGAAAGCATCGCAAACGTTGATGAATACGCATTCCTGTCGACATTTTCGAATAGAAAGTCAGATGCCCTTTCCGTCCTCGAATGAATCTCTCTTTTCAGGTATTCGCTCTTCTTCTCAAGTACGCGCACGCCCTCTCTCCGTCCATTCTGTCTCATCCTACGGTAAGCGAGCTGATTCCCCTCACTCCTATTGTTTTCGATTGATTCGATCTCTCTACACGCTTCTGTTTCCCATGCGTATCATCACTGCAATGTCATGATGAGCAATGAATACTATATGGAAGATGGCAAAAGTCTTCATTGAATTGGAGTAAGCGCCACTTTTGCTCCAAAAACTTTTCAAATAACTATTTTAGCAATAATCTTTCGTTGATTTCATCTTTCCTGGACGCATCTTGTCGTAGCATCTCCATGCAGCCTCCTCCTTTTGCACTAACCCTCCCTGTTTTGTGAACCGTTTCCCTGAACGCATCGTATCTTCACTGCGGCATTTAGTATTCGCATTACCGATCTTCTAAATCCCCATCCTTTCAGCCTCCTCTGGTCTGGAGGGAGTCAACTGGCGCAGTTCCGTCGTCTCTGCCCATTCTCCGCCCACGATTGAGAGTGATAGAAGGAGATCCATGCATGGAGAGATGAACGACCCACGAGTGGTCAGTTTCAATTGGAGATTTCGACTCAAGAAGAAATGCAGGGATTTCGAAATTGTGGGAATCGGTGCAAAATCTAGAGACGCAACTGGATGAAGCAGCACTGAATGTTGAGTAGTTCTTCGAAGGCCTAGACAAATGTAGGACAGCAAAAAAGTGTGAGTCTGTAGGAAATCTTTGCGTTTGAGTGAAACTCTTGACTCTGATCCCAACCCCACGTTTTTCCATTCACCTGTTTTGCCTCAAACAACGAGTCATGAGTAACAATGCGAATACTCTTTATGATGGACGAGGATGGAAGAGGAGGAATAGTTCAAGTATGTGCATACAGGGGAGGGCAACTGATGGGAGAGGGATTCATAGACTATGGTTGATCTTTGATCTCTGGGGAATCCTCATCGATTCGTCTTAGTAGTCGTCTCCCTCTTCAACGAGTGGCGCCTGAAGTTGTCACAAACGTCAATAAAAACATGTTATTCGCCATTGATTGTAGTCGCCATTCCCTCTACTACAAACCTACGACTCGATTCGGCTTACGGCTATTCCATTCCAACTACTGGCTAAGGCAGGCAAAAGGCAACACTCCCGTGATAAATGGCGTCATTTTGAGGCCGAAAAACACCACCGAAAGCGGCCCTTCCGGTATGAAATGATGTGAGAAACCTAGTAGTGACTCAAGGTTTTTTGTGTCACTGCTTGAAGCGAGAAAGAAGGCGTAACAGGCACTTTGCGCATCACCCCCAGCTAGTCTCCCTCCTCTCTCTCCCCCTCTTCCAACCATTCATTAGATATCTTTCCCTGCTTCCGCACACGCTAAAGTGCACTACGTTGCTACGCACGAGCACTTTCACAGTATACTATGGGGGCAGAACGGTAACTGATCACCAACTGATCATTCTATTTGGGCATCAGGGATACGATACCCAATCGCAAACTGACCATTCTCTTGCCGGGTCTGAATCCATTGCGACCGAGAGCGAGACTCCTCTTTCCCGGTCTGAATCCCATTCTGCCAAGGGCGATGCTTCTCTTTCCCGGACGGAAGTGGGTTCGGCCCAGAGCCAGCGATCGCTTTCCCGGTCTGCAATCAATAAGATTACGGTATGTTACGGCTCTACCGTAACCCGGCTACCGTACCTGAATCCGAGTCTGCCTCCAGTGAGACTTCGCTTGCCCATCGTATGTTCATGCGCTCCCAGCATCTGAAAGTACCGTATACACTGGGGGTACTGTACCTCGAGGGGTACGGTAGTGGATCGATAACTGACCTCCATGATCTCCTCTCGTCGATCGGGAGTGAGTTCGTCCTCTCCCTCTGAAGTGATCAGCAGGATGGCACGGGCTGCAAATCGTACAGTAAGGTTTGAGTCGTCTCTTCATTTCGCACACTCTAAACTCTCATCCTAATGTCTCTACGTAACAAGCGAGAAAGTGTGTGCAATGATGCTACAGCTACCGGAAATTCGAACAATAGTATACAGTAATGGTACAGTTGGAAATAGATAGAGGATAATTATCAGTTAGGGGGTGGATGACGAGGAGACGAGGAAGGAAAGAGGGAAGCTACTCACGATTGTCTCCATCCTCTTCCTCTGCAGCCAGAAGGGGAGCTGCAGCTGCTGCAGTTGCTGTGAGAAGAAGGAAGAGAAGAAGTCGGAGATCCATTCAGTCGACTGAATCCGATTCGTAAGCAGAGAAGGCGGTGCCTCGAGAAGGCTTATATACGAGAAGGAGAGGAGAGAGGGAGAGAGGGGCGAGAGGAGGGAGAAGGAGGAGGAGACACTTATTGTAGCTAGTGACGATTGGCTAATCGACTATTAATCAGAGGAGGAAAAGAAGGGATGAGGTGGGAGGAGGTGGGCAGAGCATGGAAATGAGGAGGAGTATGGAAGTGAAATGGGAAGAGGACTGAGTGCAGCAGTGCATTATGGAGGAGGAGGATGTGATATCATTAGGACCCCACCTCTTTTATGCGAGTTGGAATATGGAAGGAGAATGGGCTTATGAATGGACTCAGAACTTGGAGACCAAATGGAAGACCAAATGTCAGAGGTCGCTGAGTGATATCATAAGGTGGGCTAAGTACCGATCGCTCGCGAATATTGAATTGGTATGATCAATAATAGAGTCGTAAACGTAACTGGTAGGTCACAGAATGATGTGAATTCGAAAAGTAAAAGTGAGGAGGGGAAGTCTAAGTGCTTCTCCCCTCAGTCTCCACGGGAATCGAACTGTCTGAGGAAGCGTCTGATTTATGGCCCAGAGTAAACACAATTCGTCCCCTTTCACAAGTTGAACAGTGTTAGTCACAAGTAGATGGATGGATATGATCTTGCTTTCTTCATTTCCTCTACTCTATCTATCAGTAGATAGCTCATGTGAGGCTCTTATCACTCCATTACTTCCTGTATCATCCTTCCCATTTCCTATCCATCTCGAGACCAGCATAACTATTCGATGATTTCACTCCGCTGACATCATCAGTCCATCATTTTGTATCCCCGTGCGGGGTTGGATCAACATTTCTTCTCCTTACTGACGTCCTTTCAAATTGTACTTCTGATTGGGGGAGTATTTCGAGACGGAGTAGGAGTAAACGAGGGCGTTGGCGGGAAAAATGAATGAAATGCGCAAGTGGCCGGTATTTTCGGAGGACTACAAAATGTTGCTTTACTGATGCAAAAAAAGAGTTATTTCAGGCGAAAATCGAGCGATTACAAGCGGAGGAAGAAGAGATTATACAAAAAGGACTGGAGAAGGTGAGAGACTCTCTCCATTCCCCATACTCTCTCGTCTGGTCAGTGAGAGAGTGTGCGAAATGGAGAGATGGACGAAAGGCATTAATTAAGTGACCAGTGTTGATTTGCTGCAGGCATGCCGACTCGTAGAATGGTATAAGGAGAGGAGGGAGACGATCGAGAAGAGACAGAGACTTCTGCAGAAGGGAGTCGTGTCACTGGTATGTATCTTCTTGCCACTTATAACTTTACATTACAAGAATAGACGTAGCAATCATGTCTTTTCTCATTGTTGTTATATTATACATGTTTTACCTACGCTTGTAGGCGCAGCGAGAAACAATATTATTTAAAATGTGAAGGAATCGTGTTGTTGTATTACAATAACATAAGAAGTAGTTTAGAGGACATTCAAGGGCACAACAATGACTCAAATGATAGTGATCATTTCAGGATACATCAGTGCCTGAACAACGTCTCAACTTCCTGCGTGCTCACGTGAGCGAATTGAACAGGAAGACAACAGAATTGATGGACTCGAGCGAGAGAGGATTCCCATCCCATCTGGTGAGCTTTCATGATCTTTCTAACTTCTGTAACATACGCGTTGTACGCGCATCAGATAATGTCTCAAAGGGTGACACCTGACAGCTCAGAGATTCCTATTTTTTATGTTCTGATCTGTAATCTCCTTCAAAGCCCAGCCTTAGCGTCAGCACGAATTGACTAGGCTGTAGGAAACAGCTCAACAGGCTTCAGGACCTAGTTTTTGTTGATTTCTGATGGCTGATTCGACGGGTTTGGTGCTGCAAAACAGTGAGAGAATTCAGGGTCGTTGACGTCCAGAGCACACTTTTTTGTGCTATTCGTGCGTGAGATTTCCAGCTTCCCTTCTCTGATTTTTCTATCAATCCAGAAATACAACCCCAATTGTATCCAGCACTATGTGAAGGCTAAGTTGTGACCAGTGCAACATTAGGTATTTCCGTGACGTTCGATAGTTACGTAAAGTGAGAAAAGACAAAATACAACTCAGCGCCCACTGAATAGAAAGAACAGAAATAACTGTTCTTTCATTAGCTACAATGCCTCTACGTCAACGTCCAGTACCAAGCCATAAAAAGCATTTCAGACCCATCGTTCAACTCCCGCCTCCGCTCATTCTGTCATTATCTCTGCA
The DNA here is from genome assembly GCA_900490845.1 of Pristionchus japonicus. NCBI lineage: Eukaryota > Metazoa > Nematoda > Chromadorea > Rhabditida > Neodiplogasteridae > Pristionchus > Pristionchus japonicus. Next base: position 221,507 of record LS496181.1, read on the forward strand.
CCTTCTTCCAAGGTTTGTACCAATTCAGAGTTGAAAACACGGAAGTAGCCCTCTTCTATTTTTTCGCGTTGTCTTTCTGCATGTGAGAAACGAGAAGAAAAATGAACACAAAGTGATGCTGATAAATGGAAAATATGGGATAAATGATTGCAGGCTCCTTCTCCCTCAGTGATATCAGCCTCATCTGATAGGGGAAGATTGGACATGCTCGAACAACAGAATAGAGTACTCTCACATGTACGTTTGCAAAAAAGTTGCGAAATGTAGAAGCGATTATTATTTCTAACATTACGTGTAATACGTTTTGATTCCATCGAATAGCACAGCAAAAAAGGAAAAGTTCACCTTTTTTTTCGAAAAATCAAATGAATTCAGGAACTAATAGAGAAGACTCGTCAAATCGACCAACTCAAGAGGGAAAGTGGACAATTCTCAACGAATAACAACAATCATCACCCGAATGCAACGAGTGCATTGAGACTGCAGCCAGGAAGGTTCGAAAGTTATATTTATTTCAATTCTCACTTCAATCGATTCCAGGCCAACCACCGTAACCCGTCCTTCTGCCTTCGTTCGTCCCGCCCCGACGATCGATCAATACCGCCAGCCTACCGTAGTTCCCCAACCTGTGAAAGTGTACGACACGCTGATGTAGATTACTGTACCCAAATCATATCGAGAATATTCCGTTCGCTAGATTCCTCAATATTCCCATTCATCTCATCGATTTCTCTCCCTCGCTCGCCAAATAATTCCGATGATCCGTTCTGTGTCCATTCATACTTATTCTCTCCTTTGTCTACTTATCAATCGATAAATCATTTATCAAAATGAAAGTGCTGTGCATTGGAAAGGATTGACGATATGAAAGGAAGGGAAGCGATTGCCATTTGAATTGAGAAGAAGCGAGAATCAAAGTGGAAAACACTGGTAAGACAGAGAGAAACCCGTGGAATTGGAGCATAACAAACACCGGAACAGAGCGAATTATTGACCTGGGAGCACTTCTTTCGCTTGTCAATGGATATTACAGACTAGATTGGCATTGAATTTCCTTCTTCTTTTCTCGTACAGAGTACCCGTTCCACTTGCGATACCCGACATCTCTGAGTGAAGTTTCGGACGGAATTTGTTAGTTGAGCACCAGGTAGAAATTCCAGTACATAATATTGAAGATGATGAAAACGAGCGGAAAAGCTATTCGGCATCTGAAAAATGTTGAATAATATTGTTTTCGTCAACGATTGATTACCGCTCGTCTATTTTCTGTGCTACTCTCCGTCCTCTCAAATTCTTGAGGGTTTTTGTCCAATTGAAGGCTCTTCGTGAGGCAGAGACCGTCTGTAATCGATACTGGTCTCGAAGGGAAGGAACAGAGAGACTACGGTAGCAGGACAGCTAAGAAGTCTAGCGAAAAAGTGAGAGGCGATGAGGCAAGCGATGGCAGATCTTTGATTCAATCAATCGATAAATGATGTCCACCATCTCTTGCACTCGAGTCAGTCATCACATCAAGCTCACAGTAAGCTGCTCATCTTCTGATCTATCATTCAGTGAGAAAGAGAGTGGTAGAGGGGTTGAAAGGGGGAAAGCGATAGAAGAAGACTCACACTCAACCTCCACGAGTTCACCTGTTGTCTCAATCGACCGAGAGACGGCTTTGCACGACTTCGACGCAGTCGGTCCGTACCGATTATGTATCTGAACAATCACTATTTTTCCTTATCATCTTTAATATTCGTATTATTCATCATTCCTTCATAATTGCACTAAACAGTAATGAAATTGGTCAGTGTCTGCGAGAATTGACTGAATAGTTGACCATTCTCGAGTTTCCGAATCGAGTACGTCACCGCAGATGATATCATCACCCATCGACACAAGGCTATCTACGTTGACGTGAAATTCAATTTGGTTGCAAAAAAGTGCTTTGGAGTTTTCGGGATGAAAGGGAGAATGCTTCCTTCATTCATCACGTCACTTTTAGAGTTGTGAAATATCGCAAAATGAGCAAGGAATTTCATTCAAGCGCTAAAATACAACCTAAAAATAATAAATATGTTGAAAAATGTCTGACTTTGTTCCATTCCTCTCAACTTCATTCGCAATTCCTCTCAATCTCGGTTCTCCATTTCCCGAATTGAGAATGTTGAGGGCGATGTGTTGTGTGTCGTTCGACGAATTCGCACTCACCATTATGTCATCGTCAGTCTGCAATTATCGATTGATTCCCCTGATCTGGCTACCGTACCCCCACGAACAGAGTATTGATTCCATGCTGTGAGAGGAAACGAAACGAAAGGTTCTTGCTCAGGTTAGCCCCTTCAGTGTTTAGGACGGAGGGATAGAGAGTTGTGCGACACAGAATAGCAGGTTATAGATCTTGCAGCAGCACGATAGGCCCGCTAACCACCGTAAGTTTGGTGTGCTCACAACGATAGGACAATGGATTAGATTCGAGCTTTGTTATACTGTACACGGCGCATTTCTTACCTGTCTCTTACGCGGAGTCGTCACCCTCTGAAGATGGAAATGATTTCAGAGTTTATGTTTAATGTTGAATAAAACGTGCAAAGGACATATCGAAGCTCGTAGGGAAAGGGATCACTCGAGGAATATCACACCTTCTATTCTCAGTCTACCTCTAGCTCTGTTGAGATGCTATCTCTACAGACACTAAGGATAGACTACCCAGGGAAAGGAGGGGGTTCATCCACACTCTTCCGTACCCTATCACTTTCCCTTCTCTTCCCTTCCCCCGAGAAGGACGGTCGAGCGAGCAGCTGGAATTGATGCTGCTGCTGCACTAGCAAAGCATGCTCCAGCGCCACCCTACGCACCTTCAGAGAGATCAAAGATCAACAATCAGAGAACGGATTGGACTCACCAAGTCATCCACGTCTCTCGCAGCACCGAAGAGAGTCGAAAGAGCAGAGTCGACAAGGATATTCGGCCCTCTCTCTTTCCGAATCATCTCTTGGTTCTTGGCAAAGTGACATATCGTGAATTCGATCATCACACCGAATACGAATGCCTGGAAAATATTTTTAACTCGAATTCAAGACCTGGATGAGGACTTATTCAATCCACAATGCTGGCTACTTGATGTCTTGCCTACATAAAATGGAGAATAAATCAGATACTATGAATAGTGATACTTCTAGGAAAGGTCAGATCTGCCCTCCAACTGACCCCTCCTCTCCCCATTCTTCTCCTCTCAACTTCCTTGTCTTTTCCCCCTCTGCAACGTCCTCTTCATCAGACAAGAACATGCACTCGACTATTCATGAGTGTCACTTGCTAAGGAGGCAAATATAGCTGGATTGGAGTAGAGAGTTGGTCACTGGCCACGACTATGCTTTCCTAGAGTCCACGACTATGCTTTCCTACTGTCGAGAAACGTCGGAAAGTGAGAATGAAGCTCACATTCGGAATGTGGCGATTAATTCACACATCTAATAGCCTCGGTTTATGTAGACTTGTGGTGGCACACCTATTGTCATTTAGTTCGAATATGTACTGACCATGCAGCTTCCCATCCAAACATCGATTGCTTTCATGTAGGAGACCTCGGGAAGCGCGAGACGGACCGTATTCGCCTAGAAAAATTGCTTGATCGAGAACTGATTATTTAAGCACCTGAGTGGAGATGGTGAGGAGTGTAGTGATGGAAAGTGAAACTCTCGCTGGAGCTGAATCCACATCCAGCCAGAAATTGAACCTGATGAGACATTATTAGAAACTACTCTGAATCTGCTTTATGTAGACATTCAGAGCCGGTAGTCATTTCGATATGTTCTGAGTGATTTACTCTAGTCATAGCCGAGTAGGCTCAAGCTACATGAGTCATTTTACGTGGATGAACAAGAATCTAATCGGGTCTTCAGTCAGAAACAAGCAATTGAAGGGAATGTTGACCATGAGATGACGACGATTAATCCCGTCGGGACGTAAGTCTGCGTGATATGGTGCATCTTCTGTCTGTCCACATGGAAGGTCGCCGTCATGCAACTCCACACCCCTGCGAGCGCCTTGTTCAATCCTTTAGCAGAGAACGAATACGTATTTGGCATGCAAACACTACATCAGGGGATAGATTCTATTGAACTGACCCGTTGCGTAGGTTCCATTGCAGTAGCCCTCCTTCACTTCTACCAAGTGCATATCAGGCATGCGAATGTCGGAATTGACCTGAATTCATCAATTTCGCTACTAACTTTTGATCAAGTAATAGCCAGAAATGGCACTCATCATCAATCCCAACCTCGATAGGGACTAATCCCGGATGCGTGGTCCACTTCAGTCGCAGCTGCGATTCGGGATATGCATCTAGAAGTTGATTGAGTTGGATTGACGTAGAATAAAAGTGAACGAACAGCTGAGAATCCTCATTGCACACTGCTGAGAGTCCAACGGAAACTTCCACAGGTTCATATCGCACATTATCGATGCTGAGATTCTGCAAGAATATCGTTATTAGCACTTAGATTAGTTGATTATATGATTCTAAAAGTCGATAGTTCCAACCTGCAATCATACCACACTCTCCCACTTGGATAGATCCACACAAGGAAGTTATCGTCTGTGATGTGCTAAACGATAATTCGTTAATTGATTTGCAAAATAATACACTTAATTATTCTTACAACAAATTTATCACCTGAAAACTAGCGGATCGTGCATTGGCGAAGTAGACATCGGGATGCCACATCTTCTTGAAGACTGTCTGAAATATGAACAGCATTCGATCAAGAAAGGTTGATCAATAATCTTCCAGAACATATTCAGGTTTTTTTGTCATTCAATGCAATACCAAATTTTGTGGTATTCGTACCGGAATAAATGTTCGGGGCGATAGCTTACCTTATCCCTCACCAACATTGGCGCACTTCCGTTATGGGCCAATCTGTGATCAGTCCAGTCCTGAATTTATTCATATTCGAGGATCATTAAATAGTTGCAAACCTGTTGAAAGTACATATCCAGATGGAAGTCCATCGTCTGTGCACGAAAAGAAGAAATTCCCTCGATGTACATGGATATTGAGACATTCGTTGTGATTCCTGCAACTTCGCCCTTCTTCTCCCTCCTCTCTTCCCCTGTCAGTGCACACTCTAATAGAGAGAAGGAACAGTTGGACTCAGATGAGAGACCAAACGAGTCTGTTAATGTTTCCTTTGTGCAGAAGTGAGAGCAGAGTTCATCCTTCTAAACACGCACTTCTTTCCCATTTCTTGCCGCGGTCATTGACCACTCCACTAGGGATAAGAGATCGGAAAGGAAGATTGAGAAAGCGTAAACTGTTTAGCTTAGCCAGTGTTAGTGAAAATATAAGCGAGAGAGGCATTAGAAAGCAGTTGAAGGCAGAGACTACGGTAGAGAGATGCTACGGTATAGAGGGTGAGTCAAGATGATAAGAAGTCTAAGCGTGAGAGGAAAAACCATCGGAATCGACTGAATATTATGTTCCGACACAAAAATCGATTCCGATCGTTTCTCCCGTTAGCGACACACGGATTCTTACGCATACTCCGATTACCTTCTCCGTGCGCAGCGACATATTCTGAGAGGAGGAATCAATCGATAAGTGGGAGGAGTCAATCGATAAAGGGGCGGAGTCACTCATTCAGGGGGAGAGAGGGAGGACACCCGTGCACTTGTCTAGACTGATTTCAGGGGAGGTAGGTCACAAACTGGTGGAATCGTGCGGGCCTGCAGCTTGCTGCTTCACCATGAGAGGGAAACGGAAACTGGTGAGACCAACTCCATTCTGTGACCACAAGTAGGAATACTTGTGCAGAATGAAGTGAGAACCATCAGAGTCCGTCCTTCTAAGCAGCAGTGAATGAACAAGCAACGTACCATCGTATTGAGTGGGAGTCGCGTATCGATTGTAGAGACTGTCGTTGTTGATCAGTTCGAGAAAATCCTGCGATTGCATGATTTCACAGGGGCTTTAGTGGTCTGAAGACTGACTTTAGTGAGTGGAGTGAACTGTATGTCTTCTCCGTTCGTTCCAGTGGGAGAAAGGGCGGAGAGGAGAAGGAGAGGAGTTGATAACCACAACATTCCACCTCTGAATAGACGACAGGAGTTGTTAGAATATTATCTTTCACATGATCAAAAGCTTCAATGGCCAGTATTGAGAAGGAATCATGGCCAGCGAATGATAGTCTGGGTTCGCGTTCACGATGGTATCGGCTAGTTAGATTAACTTCCGGGATTCTCAAGATGTTTCTTCGAAGAAAGGAGTCGAAATTATTCAACCCAGCCCTCGCAACATCAGGTCACGTTTGGGTCTCGCATAAATCTGTTTTGGGGTCGAAATGCGGGCAGAGAAAGGAGGAGGCACTTCATTGAAAAACGCGACGAGCCCTCAATTATTGTAAGGGCGCCGTTAGAGTTCAGACAGATTGGAAGCATGAGGGATGGAGGAGGAGATGGGGAAAGGGGGTCAAGACATGCTTTCGAGTGCTAGATAGAAAGAGCATGCAGAAGAGAATGCTGGAGATCATGCGTGATCTTTATCTTTTAGCGTATTTTTTGGGTAACTAGGAAACGGGGTTATTGGATGTTGTAGAAGACGGAAATTAGGCGGATCTGGTCGTTTCTCCAATGGGAACACACGGGAGGAAGTGAGGACACTCATTCCATTTGGGAAGGGGATTCTGTTTCGAGGAGACGAAAAACAAGGGGGAATCCGAGATAGAGAAGAGAGGACTGCCCAAGTGTATGTAAACAATCGTCGATCAGATTGATCATTCAACATCGAAATGGAAAGGGTCAGATGCTAACAGTTCAACGGGACTTTAAAGCAGCGTCTGGATCAACTACTTGCATTGAAGCAGGTTTTAGAATGATCACGAACGTAGAATTGGTCAGAATGATGCAGCCAAAATAGGATTGAATCTTTGAAGTTTGCGACTCTCTCTGCCATTCTTTCAGTGCGTGCAACAAACGCGTTCAAAGTGGGGCTGCGACGGAACTGCGGGCCCTTTCACAAGTTCAGAGAGCGTTGAAACGACGGCGATTAAAAGCAGTCTGACGAGAGGTTATTCAGAGCAAATGGAGGAAGGAGGAATGGAATCATAGTGAAGGTAAGTTCGACACCAAAATGAAGGAGTGAGAAATTCGGAAGGAAGACTTGAAGTGAGAAAAGAAGGAAGAGAAGACAACTCTGCCCCTCTCTCTTCCCCCTTCTACTCTCAATCCAGAGTATCTCTTCCCACTTAGAGACCGAGTGAAATGGAGAGAGTGGAGAAGAAGAACAATTCACTCCTTCTTTCACTCACTATCTCACTCTCTCTATCCGGCTAGATAGCACGGGACAGTGAGAGACGGACACGGGCCTCGGGGCTCATGCAAGTATAATGCGGGGCATATCAGACAGTAGATCTGAATTCGGCGCCCACTCTCTCGGTTTCGCGCAGTCTTTAGTCGGTAGAAGGAGGGATGATGAGGAAGTCAATTCATTATTGATTCCACTTTGTCACAGATGGAAGGGACTAATGAGTGTTTGGAATGGGAAGGGAAGACTCACTTCGATGCGACTATTTCCTTCGCCCCATCAACGATCAGGGAAGATGACGAAGAGAAGTCTGTCTGTAATTAGCACATTTTGTTAATTAATTATCGAAAATATAGAATTACAAGCGCGAAAAGCGAGCAAACGCGACGAAAACTCTTGCAATAAACGGCGGGAATAAACGGGGGCGAGACAGACTTGCAAGTGGGGTCAGAAGAGGAGGAAGGAAGGGGTTATTGCTACTCGCCCCCCAATATTCCATCCATATCGTGCCCCTACAATGTTTTATTGCGAGAATGGACGATGAGAAGGACATAATAAAGGAGGACGAAGGAGTAACGAGAAGTTGGGTTCACGCACTCTCTCAGTTGGCATGCTCTCTCGCTTTCTCTGTCGGATGATAGAGAGTGATCATTGAGGATCGTGGAGGGATGAAGTCTGATGAGTCAAGGATGAGAATTGGAGGAGAAGAGGGAGGGGATCGAACAAACTGAGAGAGAGGAGCTGACAGAATGAGCTAATTTCAAGAATTCACTCAATGAGTCTCACTCTAGTCTGCAATACTTATTTACACGAGGTTTAGGGCGTTCGGATTGGATTACGAGAGAAGAGAGAAGGGAAGGTGTGAGAGGAGTGATCGGAAGAGGGCGAAGATAGGTCAGAGAACACTCGAAGGATCACGTCATTATGATAACTGAAAGAAATCGAGTTATCCTACACAGAAGCCCCGCTGAACCACGTACTCAACGAATGCAATCTATCTCCAGAAGTTTCCAAACCCGTTAGAGATCCGATCCAAAGTGTCTCAGCAATCGGATCCTCATTTGATTCGGTCGGACTCTAAGGCGGAACTTTCACCGTTAGTCTCATGTCGTCGATCGTCTTCTTCCCATTCCTCTCCCCTTTCTTCCATTCTCACCAACTCTTGCAGCCCCTTTCCCGCGAATTTCGACTGGATCTTCGAAAATCGCGCCGTAATCCAAGCCTTTTCGTGCCATTTCCCATAGCGAGAAGTGTGGAACTGATCAACGAAATAAAGGGCGCACTGCAACGAATGGAACAACACGGACAATACTCAAGTTCAATTCCTCCAATTTTAGCCCACGCTCGGAATAAGTTATTGAGAAGGTTAGCTGTCGCAAGGAAATGTCAAACACGAGAGAACCGTAAGTGAGAAAAGAGCGAGAATAACATGAACGGTTGAGAGCGGCAGTTTGGATTCCCACGACTATTCAACACAGGAGAGAGAGACTTTCCTCGCATTTATCCCCATCCTCATCGTGTATGAATTGTGGCATTTTGTAGAGGAGACGGACACATTTTCGAAAGTTTCGAAGGGCACGCAGAATGCGGAAATATCTGAGAGAAATGAAGGAGCAGATGCAAAATTGCACGGTTTTCACGTAGAGTTGACAAAAAGCATCTCCCCAGTTTACGAGATTTTTCACTGTTGAGAAGTGAAATGTTAGTTTTAGGTTCATCCGAAACATCCGAAACTCACACATTCATCCGAAACAATAGAGGACCAATACCCAGTAAAGATAAAGGCAAACCAAAAACAGGAAATCATGGGGATGATGGGGACCGGAACAAACTGTGGACTGAAGGTTCACTCCGGATATAAACAAAGGTGAGAAGAAATCACGGGTGCGAGAGATTTCAGTCTCTCTCGACTGAGGATTGAGCGAGATATAGACTATTACATGTTCAGACTCGGATCGGATTTCGATACCCCATTCTATCAGACTCTAGAAGTAGAGGAGAAGAGAGACTGGAATTGTCAGCTTCGGAGGGAAGGTACAGGCTCACACGAGGGAATCAAAGGCAGTAGTAGAGACCATTTGGAGATGCGTGACTTTTGATTCGAGAAAGAGCACTTGAAATTGCATTACACGCACAGGCTAAACGGGGCCATTTGTTGAGAAGACTCTCAAATCGAAGAGAAGAGGGACGATGATGTGAAATGTGATCGGAGATGAGGGAAACGAATTGGAGAAGATCGAGGAAACAGCTGAGAGAAAGGGGGGAGAAGAGCGTGAGGGAATGATCTAATCATTGCCTATCCTAGAAAAGGTAAAGCATACGAAGACGCATAGACATTGATTCAGGATCCTATAGCGAAATCAAGTAAGAGATCGGAAGTTCCGCAATATTTTCCTCTGCACTCAACAGATTGTTCGTGACCTCTCTTCTTCCTTCTGCAGACATTTCGAATGACGTCTCTCTCCACTTCCTCCCAACCTATCCATTCCTTCCATGTTTACATTTTCCTCGTTTCTCCTTGTGTTTCTGTCTTTCTCTCTCCACTCTGCGCTCTCTCCATTTCACGTGCTCTCTCGTCGATGGCAGACGCAGATTCAACGAGAAAGATGCCCTCAGGCGATGAAACTTGTTCCCGAATATGCGTAAGCGATGGAGGAGCCTCAGGCGAAATGGGATGAGATGAGACGAGTAAAACAGATGATCAATGGAAGGAAATAGGGATTGGAAAGAGATTGAGAGATTTACTTATTGATGCGAGCGAAACAAGCGTAATTGTCCTCGTGAGAAAGTAGCCAGTTCTTTGAACAGACGGGTTCAGTCTACGAAGAACTCTCACTTCGGTCAGACAGTATGAGAAAGCCAAGAGAAGGGAAGACCAGTGAACGGTCGAATCTCATTAGTTGCTTGGTTTCAGGAGAGAAGTGAAGCATTAACTGCACAAAGTGGCTTCGAATAAGCAGGAACTGAAAAGTGGGGCCAAGCATAAATTGTTCTTGCATTTAGACGGAGAAGCTCTTGCAACTTCGGAGAATTCACAATGAGAAAGAAGGGAGGAATTAGGGATTGGAGGAAGAATCGGAGGAGAAAAGCACGTAGAATGGACGAAGAATTACTGTGATAAGGAGATTAGAATTGACTGGTTTCATCCAGTTGAGAACACTGGAAATACCCGAGTATCGGCCAGTACTGGGATAATTAGAGCGAGCACTCTTCTCATTGCCCCTTTCCCTGTTCTCTCTCATTCATTCACTCAATCGACTCCTCCCGTTCTTCTGCAGATTTCCTTCTTCTCTTCTCTCTCTTCGTTGCTCATTCATTTCTGATCATTGCCAGTCCTTTTGTTGCCTGATTCCTCCCTCCATTGCATTCCTAACTAACTTCTCGCGCGACCCTCGAAATCGGCGCCCCAATTTGTATGGAATCTGTGATTGTATCGAGAAGAAATGAGAATAGATGATGACGTGAGGATACTTGGAAGGTGTTGACTTGGATTGGAGGGTGGAATGGGGTCGAGAGGGATAACGAAGTATCTCTCACTTCCTAAATAAAGCAACAAAGACGACGCGCGAAGTGTCACTGCATCCATTGTTCTCCCCACGAGGGAAGATGAGGAGGTTCATCTCTCAGAGTTCTCCCATCACAGAGAGAATTCCCGGAAGAAGACGAGGAAGGAATGCGAGTGATCACAAACTGACTACCGTAGTCGATCAAGGATCAGGGAAAGGCGTGGAGGTGCCTCCTTTTAGAGTTTCGGGGCCTGCCGTAATCTAATCCCGCAGTGAGAGTTCACTGAATTGAATCGTGAAACGGAGCAGTGAATAGAAATACGATGGAAGGCGAAGAGAAAGGGAGGGGAGGAGGGACAAGAGAGAGGGAGGAATCTTAATCGAGTGAGGATAGACACGGGTTAGATGCAATGAATGGTGGATATGGAGAGGAAGTGAGAGGCACAAATAGGAACGAGAACTGTACTTCGAGAGATCTATGGAGATAATGCAGGCAAGTCGGAAGAATATGAAGCCTACAGCGCTTTTCCGCTCCAAACTAGGCTACTTAGACGTTGAAGTCATCGCTCATGCGCATCGTCTGCTTTGATATCAGAAAGATTCCCGTATGAGAACTCCGTCTCTGATCTTCGTAGTCTTCATTCTGAAGGACCAACGCACGAATTTGTTCAAGTATCTCTTCATTGCGACAAAAGAAGCACTGCGCTCGCCTTCTTCTCTCCTTAGACGTTTTGAGTGGCTGTTTCGTCCATTGAGAAGAACAGACGTAGTTCGGAGGAGGCCGATGAAATGGGGTTACATCCGACGAATAGGCACAAAATAAGAGACATCCAGAAAGGGAAGGAACCCACGAGACGGGAAAAGTGGGTCTAGTATGGAGGAGAGGAGAGACAAAAAGACAACTCGAATGGAGTGGGAAATGGTCGTTTCCGGAAGGAGTTGTAGATAGGAACGAAGGAGGAATGAGGTAGGTCGAGAGAGGGAGAGGAGGAGGTCATTATGTGGCCAAACCACAAGAAGGAAACGAAAAGTTGCAGGAGCTTCTCACAGGTATCGGGTTCAATAGACGGGTTTTCTCCCTCGTTCAACGAATAAACATCAGACCGCTGAGTTTTCTAGTAGGAAAAGGAGTAGGTGTGGAGAAGGGGGGGGGAATTGTTGAGTGGCTGAAAATGGAGAGGAGAAAGTATACCTTCCACCCTCAATCACCCATTCAACCATCGACAATCCAGACAATCTTTATCGCTTCCGAGAGATGAACCCTGCATTGAAACACACTGTGGGAATAAGGTCTGCGATTTTGTGCGAAATCCTGAAAGTACCGGTGATCGGGTAGAGAATTGGTGCAAATTCGTTGAAACACTGAGATGAAATCGAGTCAAAGACAAATAATTTGGAAGCAATCATCAATCAGTTAATGGAACAAGTAAACTAGAGAAGCTCGAATTAGGGCGAATCACAACAGTCTATCACGAGGAGAGGGAGAGATGACTACAAGTATCTAGGGTTGGTTTCATCTCCGAGATTTGGATGGAAGAAGAGGTAGAAACTCCAGTAGCAGATGTTAAAGATGAGAAAGGCCATCGGGAAGGCGACTCGACATTTCTCATCGATCCTCTGAGCTAGTCTCCGTCCTCTCAACTTCCTCACGTCTCGAAGGAATCGAATGGCTCGTCGAGCAGTTGAAGCAGTCTAGAAGGAGGAGATGGATTAGAGAGAACACTCAAACACGGGTTATCAGAGGGTGAGAATGGGGTTCGGGAAGCAAGAGGTCATTTCACGATCTTGATTCCCGTATTTAGTTGAGAATGAGTGAACGTGCAAAGGACGGAAGAGGAGTTGAAACAGTTTCTAGTCATGTTGTTGAACAGAAGCTATCGGAAGCCTGACCTGTTTGCGGAATTTGGAGAAAGAAACGGATCGACGCTTCTGACGAAGTGGATGAGAATCGTGTAGGAGACTGGAATGGATAACTATCAACGAGGATCAGTGAATATCCATTACCTTCCATTCCTCTCGAAATCTCCATTCAATCCTCTCAATCGTGGTTCAGTAGTCTCATCTTCTTCTCTCAATGATTTGAGAGTGATTGTCCCTCCTCCGGGCATTCCGAGATCCTCGTCATTCTGCATTGAATAAATTGGTTCTTTCAATTTTGAGCTGGTGTCCTCATATGCTCGTATATTCACGGAACAGCAATGATAACTGCATGAATAATTTTCTTAATTTCGACTGGATAATTCCCCTCCACTGACCAATTCATCAATACTCGTCTGCTTGCCGAACGATGCTCCGAAGAATCCAATCGCTGTGTTTACAAGGGCCTGAATAAAGCTCTGAACAAATGTAAACCAAAGACCAATTTTCACATGCTGGAAGGATTCATTCAAAGAGTTGAGAGCCTGGTAATGAGATTACCAAGGAGAACAACAAGAACTACAGATTAGTTCTAATCCCCAATTTACTTATATCCAAATACTTCTAATCCTGAAATATGACTACGCACATATATGCAAAGTCCTATTGTCCATTGTCTCATCATCCTATATAAGGAGAGATCTCCTCTCCTTCCTCGGGTCAACCCACGGGC
>LS496181.1:241752-263565 GCA_900490845.1 Pristionchus japonicus
CTGGGTAGCTTCCCCTTTACCCTATCCTATCCCCTAGTAGCTGAGTCTACTCTACCAGTCGTCTACGGATGAGACAAGGGCTCATCCCCCAAGAAGACCTTCCCTACCCCCGTTACCGTACCCCTGAATAAACTGTTATTGGTTATGATCTGAGAGTGACCTACAAGGGATGGCTCATACAAGTACAGAAGTTACAACTCAAAGCAAAGAACCAGTCAATTGAGGGCCAAAATGCCTCCACTACTCACCTTGCATCTCTCTCCTCTAGCCATCTCAAGATTCTTCGCGTAGTGGCAGATCGTGAACTCGATCATCACACCGAACACAAAGGCCTTAATTATTTTATTTTATTTTATTAACCATTTTGTAAATACTAAACTGACCATGCAAGCGCCCATCCACACATCGATCGCTTTCATGTAGGATACTTCGGGAAGGGCCAGTTCGACTCCGTTTGCCTGCGATTTAAATCTCGGTAATTTTATATTTGCTTCCATCGGACTATCAATCAATTAAATGATGTTCAGCTATTGTTGAATGCTTCGGATGCTAACCTGTGTCGATATTGTGAGAAGAGTAGTGATAGATAACGTGACCCTTGCTGGAGCTGAATCGACATCCAGCCAGAAGTTGAACCTGCAAGTGATGAATACCTTGTTGAAATACTTTGATTCTTGTCTCATGAGTAAATCTCGACAGAATAAAATTTGAAAGAATGCGTGAATGATCGCAAACTGACCATGAAATGACGACGATGAGACAAGTGGGAAGATAAGTCTGCATCACATGGTGCATCATCTGTCTCTCCACTCGGAACACTGCCGTCATGCAACTCCAGACCCCTCAAATATTATACTTCTGTGATGCCTTGGGCATTATTTCGTTTGGATTATTGCCGTGCAAATTTCAAGCTAGGTGGATGAAGAATATACTAACCGGTAGCATAGGTTCCATTGCAGTGTCCCTGCTTGATAATCACTAGCTCCATATCGGGCATTTTGATCTCTGGATTGGCCTCGATCGCCTTGAGATCTGTTCGATTCGTCCATCGGAGTCGAAGCTGCTTCTCGGGATATGCATCTGAACGAGGAGGAGTGGGGGTTGGAAGAGTTTCAAAAATAGCATCTTCAATCTGTGTCTCCCATTCAGAAGGGTTTTTCACAAGGAAATATTTCACTATTTGCCATTCATTTGCAACGATCCGTTCTAGAACTTGAGAGCACGCATTGCAAAGCAATTCCATTTCTTATTTGAGTGAGCCACTTGAGAACGGAGCTTTCGCCTTTTCCAGATTTGCATCATGAAAGCACTCACAGCTTAGAATTCGCATATCACACTCTTGCTGGTCGAGAGGAAACTTCCACAGATTCATATCGCACATTATTGTAGCTGAGATTCTGCAGGGGAATTGATTAGCATTGTTCCGTGAGAGACTTTCCCTCGGCAGTCAGACCTAAGATCTTACTACTTTCAAGCGAGAGCTGTTCAGTGTGCAACCCCCAGTTAGCCTTCACTCCTTGACTAACCTGCAGTCATACCACACTCGTCCATTGGGGTAGATCCACACAAGAAAGTTATCGTCAGTTACGTGCTGCAAAATGTAATGGATGTAGAGTAATTACTTGCGAATGAGTATCGTGCAGATGAGATATGGGTATCGTTTATAGAAATATAATTGCAATCAAGTCTGCGTCAGTAAATGGTAAAGCTATGTACTTCCCGTCTTAGAGACTAGACTCCTGGTCCTGCTTTGGGTAAAACATTAATACACCTCACCTGAAAACTAGCGGATCGTGCATTGGCGAAGTAGACGTCGGGATGCCACATCTGTTTGAAGATCGCCTGACATATTTACCACATTTACGTGAGATTCTTTTGTAATCCACAAGTGAATATTCATTGAATAGCCACTCCTCTAACGGGTCGCTGCTCATTAGGCTCTCATCTTACCTTATCCCTCACTAGAATGGGCGCACTTCCATTGTGTGCGAGCCGAGCGTCAATCCAATCCTTCAATTTCGATTTTGATTACTTCTTTCTGATTCCATTCTGGTAATCAGACTTGATAGACAATAATACGACTACAAACACAGACTATTCATAATCACTGTCGATGTTGGTGATTGATCATTTGCGTTATGCGTTATGTGGTTGAGATAGAGATGGATCTTCGAACCTGCTGAAAGTACATGTCGATATGGAAGTCCATCGTCCTCGCTTGGAAGCTCGTTATTCCCTCGATGTACATCGAGATTGAGACATTCGTTGGAATTCCTGAAGGAATTCCTCTTTTTAAGAGTGAAGGGATAGAAAGAAGACAGGAATCATTCTCTTGCAGTGAACAGTAGTGCGCGACAAGGGGAAATGGCAATGGGAAGAGACCTTCCCATTCGACATGCGACAGTAGTCTTGGCAATACGGTGTCTCCTCATTTTACACAATCTCTTACTTGACAGAAAGGTGAGTGAAAATGAAGAAATACCAATTTCAAGGGGTCAGAACAGAGAAAGGAATGAGGAGATATCCTCGCATTGCATCTCCAGCAATCAAGAGTGAACAGTGGAATGGAGCGAGAACTCAGAAGGATCATTCGAGAAGCGGATAGAAAGGGAGGAAAGAGTGCGGGATAGAATACTTGCGCGAGGCTGCTTACCTGATCCGTGAAGTTGCACGAATTCTAAATTAGTTTTGGAAATTAATTAGACTAATTAAGTTAATGAAGGTTGCTGACCATCATATTGAGTGGGAGTTGCGTATCGATTGTATCGACTCTCGTCGCTGATCTGAAATATTCAACAACAAAAATATGCCAGAATCTCACGCGAAATTCCCTTGAAAGTTCACTACGTGGGAAAATGAAGTCTTTTCCAAGATTGACTTGATCTCATTGGTCTGATAAGCAAGATTACCTGGTCGATGAATGGTTTCGTAAGTGGAAGAAAGGCGAGATCTTTCCCTGGATCGTGAGGATCTCTAAAGAGATTGGGAGATGAAAGCACCTGAATCAATTCGATGACGATAGTTTTGTCCTTTAAACCCACCAATTTGAGCAGTAAAAACAGCCCGAGGTCGGTTATCATGGCATGGAGAGACGGAAGGACATCGGACTGGAATTATCCTCGATTCAGACAGGAAATATCAGCAGATACAGCACGAAATCGCATTAAACGAGGACGAGGAAGATGTTGTTTTGCGATTGAGTGGAAGGAAAAACGGGAGAATCGAGGAGGAGAAGGTCAAATGGATTCGGATAGAGGACGTGAAGTGAACAACGAGTGAAGAGGAACTCTCCAATTTCAAAGAGATGATCTCACTGTTGCTAGAAAGAGTCTCGTCTGTCTACCACGTGGTGTTGACTGCTTCTGTTGAGTGGGAGAGGTGCACAAATGGGGGAAATGAGGGAGTCAATGATGGACGAAAGAGGAATTGCTTCTCTCTGCTACAACCAGGAACTAGGAGAACAATGTGCAGCCAATTCAAGTTCTTCAACGAAGAAAGGCAATCACCGCACCGATTCAGTCGTCAGGAGAGTGGAAACAATGGAGGAAAAAGGGTCTGAGACGGAAGGAGAATGAGTGGGCAACTATGGGAATGGAAGGAGAAGAGAAAGACTGACTGACTGCACTGACGAAACTAATTTATAGTTTTGTTCTCGAGGGATCTGATGATGCTGAGGGGGCACTTTAGACGATTGAATTGCAGAGAAACATCGTGAACTCTGTAGAGAGAGAGAACAACTTCTGCTCTTGAGTCGTAAACGGATTTAAACGTCGAGTGACACAGAAAGAATGGAGAGGAGAAGGTTCCCGAAATTACTGGTTACTCTGAGGATATGGAGTGAAGAAGGAGGAAGAAAGAAAGATAGACCGAACTGAGAATGGCTATGAATATGGGAACAGACAGATGTCAGTACTAGAAGAGTTGCTGTGAGTTGAATCGATCGGAACGTGAGAGTGGAAGGGACTTTCAAAGTTGTAGTCGTCAAGGATTCTGAGAGATTCCTAGTAGACAACTTGAGTGCTTCCCTGACTAATTCACGTAGAACCGCACCGATTAGTGAGGGAGAAGTCCCGACGATTACGAAGAACCAATTTAACGGATGAATGGAGGTAGACTAGAGGATGAAGGAGGGTGGATCTACAAGAGAGAGGTAGGCAGAAAAGAGAATGAGTCCATCGCAAATTGTGACTCAATGGCATTACACAATCGACTCTCTGCGATAACACAAAAAGTTCGCGCGCGTTTATGAGAGAAATTTGAGGCTTCGAACTCCGGATGTACTCAAACTTCGTACTCAATTGTCTCTCGAAGGTTAGACAGAGCGAGAGAGCATGCGGAATGGGGAGAATCAGATTAATCCATCACAGTTGTCATTCGAAACCAGTGGTTTCTCCTCCAAGTGGGCGAAGGTGTTGTGAATACTGGAGAGACGAATAAGCATTGAATACCAAATGGTTTCCCCTTCTCTCTGTTGCATTTCTTCCCTCTCCTCAATCCCCCTCCCTTCTTCTGATATTATATTCAGCCTGTGTCTCAATTCCACCAGACACTCTCTCCATTCTCCCTACTCCCTCGTCCCTCTCTGACCCCATTCTAATTATGAAGGGATGGGGTACACATTGCAGATATTTATGGTCATCAGCAAGAGGACGATGGAGGATGAGGAGGAGTGAGTTCATGAGGGGAGAGATCAGTCTGGAGAGACGGAGAGGGAGGGGGGAGGGGGAGAGAGGAAAGATGATAGGGGAGCGGAACACTTGAGAATGTGTGAAGCGAATTTACGATGACAACGGGTGAAATTGCGGAAATTTGCACCGAAAAGGAAGCAAAGTACGGAGAAAGCTCGCTTTGTTTCTTGATGAGTGTGCATTGTAAACAAAGAATAGAGCCAGAAACACTTGGAAATGAATGAATGACGGGGGTTTTGAACGGTGGTCGAAGTGAATGAGAGGAAGAAGACTGATTGAGTGAGTGGAGATGAGATAAATGGGAGAGAGGAAGAGGGGAGGGTCAATCAACAACCGATTGAACTGAATCAAGGATGAACACTTCTCAGAACTTCGATGTCTTTCTCTATAGCGCAATTAACTTTTTTTAATGAATGGTTTTCAGTGATGGCGAATCAATAAAATCGGATATGGACTGTCTAGACTGAACTGATTAGGAGTTCTTCCGGAAAAGATAAGTAAACAATGAAACGGAATGGGAAGTGTTGATAAGTGTGAATGAATCTGCAGAAGGGAGCGGTTTCAGTTCATTCGATTAAGAAGAGAGAGAGGAGAGGACGTAGAAAAGGGACGGAAATTGAAGGAATTTCAGAGCAGGCGACCATACGGTTCTAACTCACAACTGAACGAGACTAGACTTATCAAGAGAGAAAGAGATAATTGAGTCAAAACGGAACGGAGAATTGAGTGGACCATTGTTGTCTCTCACCAAAACATCTCAATTTCACACACGCTTCACAGCATTCACACAAATGAGAATGAGGAAGTGGGAGAAAGGAGAAAACTGAAGACGGAATAGACGATTTTGGATGGAATTCGCCCATTCGGGAAATGAGAGATGTAGGCGAACGTGTGAGGAGAAGGAACGAGGAAGAAAATGATGATCTGATGAGATCAGAAAGTTGAGAATGAAACATCATGGGGTCACTTGTCTGATGGAGAGAGAGAGGGAAGAGTTGCGATAGTAGAGAGTGATAGAGGATTCAATCGAGAGTCGAATCAAAAGAGAAGCACAACCTCGTAGTAGTTTAACGTGATTAATCGTCGTTTATCCAAGATGTGAGTAGAAAAGACATGAGACGAAGATAAAAGAGGGGAGAATTCAGGGTGGTTAGAGGGGAGAATATATGAGAATATTCTACTGTTTTTCTTCAAGATTCCTAGCCGTTCGGGACACCGCGTGTATTGTGTTATTCACAATTCTATGGAGATTGTGGAAAGGGGGAAATTCCCGGGTAACAGAACAAGAATGGAAAGGAAAGAGGGAAGAAGTGGGAATGGTTGTAGAGACTTAGAGTCGTCCCTCTACTCATTTCTCAACTGATCACTCGAGAAGAGAAATGAGTTGTTCAATTGGATCATTAAAGTGAATGAAGAAGTGAAAGAAGAAGAAGAAGAAGGAGGAGGAAGATGATGAGAAGAACAAAGGGAAGGACAGTTCAAGAGAAGGAAGTTAAGGAGGAGAAGGAGTTGAGACATTCGAGTCCTCTCTTTCCTTCTCTTCTTAGGTACTAAAACAGTCGTTATCGAAGAAAAGCTAACGGCAGTTGTCTCAACCATCTCTCATCCTTATTTATGGCTAATCATTCAACTGATGATTACATTCAACGTAGCTTACTCAATGATCACATTTTCTATTTGAATACGATGCATGTTTTTTCAATGATATTTCAATCAGAAAATATGATGCTTTCGAAGATCTTTCTGCCTAGGACTTTCTGGATGTTATCGGTCTCAATGTTAACTCAATGATCCTGTGAGGATCATGAATAATTGCATCATTTATTCAAATTTCGTTTCGGAAAAATATCAAAATTCAAGCATTTTAGACTGAATTGAAAGCTGAATAATCGTGTTTCCTCTTATCTCCACATTGTGGCCACAACCATCACATAATTTGTCCCCTCTCTGATCCTCGCCGCATCACTGTAAGAGAGATGATAAGAGTGACTCCATCGAGGAGAGATTACCCTATCGGAGAGAGAAGAGAGAAGCAGAGAAGACGAAAGAGTGTGGGAATGGAGGACAGTGGAGTGGGACTAGACAAGCTTCATTCTGCGAGTGGAAGAAGCTGCAGAGTCAACCATGTCCAAGATACTCGGATTCAATTTAGGTTTGTTCCCTAATTCAACGTTCTCGATAACTGAACTTGCCCAAATCTGCAATGATTTGAGTACGAAACAGTAGCTGACCCATCCTCCATATTTTCAGTGCTCGTATTAGCAACATGCGGCGTTGCCATTGCTTCTCTCGTCTTCAGCATTATGATCTTCAATCAGGTTTTCCTTCAATCATAGAATTTACGTTTGAGTTAAATAACTTACATCCGTTCTGAATGACTATGCATGACACCCAATGAGTCGATTCATCTTCAGGTCAGCAATCCGGATCCCATTCCCACTTTGGCTCCAACCGTTGATCCCAATGCCCCTCCTCCCCGTTCGAATACTCCCGGATGCAAAGTTTCCGGCAAGGTTTCGACTGACAAGAACTACCAGGTAAACTTTCCAGCGTTTTGTTTCATTCTGTAGCTTATGTAGCTTCGACAGCTCAACGCTTAGGAATAAACATCATAATTCCAGACGGATAAATTTAATACCTTTGTAGAGTGCAGCAGATGAACTTCTCCGTGGACTCAATCGAGCAGTCGATCCATGCAATGATTTCTACTCTTACTCATGCAAAGCATTCCTCGATAGTGACAAGACCCCTAGCAGTGAGTTTCGAAAATTTAGTCTCCTCAATGACAAAGTGCAGTGAAGAGACTGCTGGATTCAGTCAATGCTCTCCCTTGCAGGTCCGGGTGGCGAGTCTCAGCAGAAGATTAACCTCCAAATCGCCGATTATCTCGATAATCTCAACAAGAATAAGGCGAATACCTACGAGAAAATTGCCAAAAATGTAAGTGCTCGCAAATGTTTCAAAACTAGTCTTCAATGGCAGGCCTATGAACTGTGCTCTGACTCAATGACTGAGGTTCCCTCATTGGATATGCTGACTGGAAGATTGGATGAAGTACAGAAGGACCTTCTCGATTTGTATGTTATTTCCATGACTTCTATCAAACAAATTTCGATATTACAGTGTGCAATTTCCACTCTTTGGTTTCCCCATGAAAGATGACTCTCGTGAAGGACTCTTCACTAAGATTGGACGAACCGAGAGACAGGTTGGAGAGGCAGATCAGACTGAGTCCAATCGATAATCTACAGTTCCTCACTTCGATTCTGCTTGGATCTGGAGCTTCCGTTGACTACAAAAACAATGCTGCGACTGCGGTTTATGTTGATCAAGTTGGTGGTTCTGAGGCCTTGAATGTTGGATAGAAACCAATCAAGAAACGGTGGAAGTCATGAAACTGCCTGAGTCGTTATGGGCAACAAACTTTAAAAGACAGCTAAATGGCATGTGAAATGACTAGTCAGTTCGTTGTCTCTTGAAAGTCGAGTCGCTACCGAACAATTCCAGGCGGGTCTCTCCTTTCCCCGTGATTACTACGTCAAGCCTCAATTCATCAATGAGATGCAGGATTATGCTGACGGTTTGTGAAACACAAAAATACGATTTAATAAAAATTTGATTTAGATATTGCCGAGGTTCTTCGTGAGTACAGTGTGTATGTGAAGAAGAATGTGAAGTGCGCCAACTTCGACAATAGCAACGATTGTATTGTTGAGGTAGGCATGAGCTTCACGTTTGTAACTTTTATCACGTTTCTGAATGATTAGTTCTTGTTCACAACTCAAATTCCAAAAAAAAAATCAACCTCATTTCAGTTCGCGCAATGGGTCGTTAATCTGGAGGTTCAGGTGAGGATTGAATTCATGAATTTGCCACAGCGTTCACAGCAAAATAGATTCTGTAAAAGATCGGAAGCATTAGAATGAATATGATGATTATGGTTTGATGATAAGTGTGATTGCAGATCGCCCTTGCTTCATGGGACGATTCTGAGATGAGGAACGTGAAGCAACAGTACAACCCATTCAATGCAAGCCCCTCATTTATCAGAGACCTAAAGCTCCCTCATCATTTCAGATCAGGACCATTCCCAAGTTCTTCCGCAGTATTCCCCTCGATAAATACGTATTGGCCCTAACTGAGGGTGTCCGACCCGATCCCTTCAACAATAGAGTAAGTATTCTCATTCTTGTTCTTTCCATTCGCTTGCTTATCGAGAATCGCATCATAACTGGTACTAAAAGTGCGGAAGATGACCCGATTCTCTACGAATAATGGTTATTGAATAGTGGTCAATCGTCTTATCTCATTCACACCTCTCTCACATCTCATTGAATATAAGCGACAGATAACCACAATGATACCATTCTGACGAATATGATGCAAGCAAGATGAAAAGTGTTATAGTTTTAATCCGGAAGGAAGAGACTGGTAGAGACTGATAGACATCATAGAAAGCATATGATGTAAAGGCTTTCGCTGTGTCTTCCAGCATTTAGTTCGGATAAAAAACCAAAAAAAATCATCTGAAATCAAACAAAAATAAGTTCAGATCATCATCGGTCAGCCATCTTACTTCACTTGGCTCGATGCCCTTCTCGATTCTCAAGCAGTCAACACGGAACAACTCACCAACTATCTAGCTACTATGTTCCTCCTTGTGAGTAGATCAATTTTCATAAGCTGACTTCGCATCCACTTTCTAGTGCTATCTAGCTGCCGGCTTTTACTTTCCTGATTTCCGATGGATGGATATTTGGTTACGAATTAATTGCAGGACACAGCAGACTACCACTATCTCGGGGCATTCGCTAGATCGAAGAGAAGAACTGCTGATGGTGAGAATGCCTATTCTTCATCTCAAGATATTCTGACCTCGAGAAAGAGTGTGTAAAATGAAAAGACGGATGGTTTCCATTAATAGGCATTCATAAAAGAGCTACGATTTCTCCTGGATTAGAGATTGGTAAAAAGGAAATATTCGCAGGTCCGGGTGCTCCTCTGCGTGGTTTGGATGCTCGTCGTCCATCTGGACAGAGAAAGGGAAGAGGAGCGAGGAAGCTGGTTTACAAGTGAGGATCTACTTCTCTATGAAGATATTATGTTGACAGTAGTTGTCTGCAATGAGTGAACATATTCTAATCATTTCCATCACCAGGCCATCGTTCGCTGCACAAGCCGATACTCCCGACTCCATTCGTCACTACTGCGTAGAGATGCTCCTCGTTTACCTTCCTTATGCACCGGGTACGATAATCAAGAAAAACTCATGGTATCACGTATTGATGTATTGATTCCTCCACTCTCTTACGCAAACTGAGTCAATACAGGCTACATCTACGTGAAGAACCTCCGCGACGACAAGTTCGATGTACAGGATGATGTGAGGAATATGACGAGGAGAATCGTCGACTCATTCAGTGTGAGATATCATTTCGTGGCTCATTAGATTAACCGTCTCTTCATTTCACACACTCTCTCATCGATCAGAGAGGCGAGAGATAGTGTGAATTAAAGACAGTGACTCTTGTTTAGAACTCTATTGCTCATCTCTCTGTATTGTTTGAAAATTTAACTGACAGCATCGTATGCAAAATTAGAGACTGATATGAATAACATTGAATGTAGGATATGATCAACTCGCTCGATTGGATGGACGATGCTGGAAAGGATGCTGCTCATGAGAAATGTGAGTTCATCACCCATTTATCCCCTTGATCTTTGATCTCCTTCCTCTCAGCTCGCGAACTACTACAGAACATCGGATGGCCTGATTGGTTCGAGCCTTTCGATGGATCCTCAGACGAGGCGGTCAATGATTATCATGAAGTAAGAAGGGCTGAGATATTTCATAAATTCTTCTTAGCTCTATTAGTTATCTCTTGTAGGCTGCAATGCAGAAATGATTGATATTGCAATCTCATTGCATTTCAACCATTTGAGTGAGCATTTCCATACAGGATTATGTGGACATCATCGACGCAAAAACGTATTGGCAAGCGTCGAAAGTGATGAAAGGAGGACTGGAGACGAGAGAATTCTGGAGGATGCTCAGCCAGACTACGGTCGATGAGATCAGGTAAATTACGGTAGATGGAGTACCGAATCGATTTCCGTAGCTGTATTATCCATATTACAGACCGAACTTCCTTCAATCGCCCGCAATGGTGAATGCATGGTATCAACCAGAGAGGAATTCAATCACTTTCCCACTGGCCAATATGGCTCCTCCTTACTATTCGTTAGTCAGCATCCCCTGTTACCTAATAATGACGCAACTCCAGCCTAAACTATCCTCAAGTCTACAACTACGCTGGTCAGGGAGGAACGGCTGGTCACGAACTGACTCATGGCTATGATGATGAAGGTAGGGAGAGAAAGATGGAGTAAGACTGAAAGATCAAAGATCATCCTTGAAGGAGTTCAATTCGGTCCGGATGGAATGCTTGCCAGTTGCGAATTCACTCACTGCAGTATTCTCGATGATGAATCGAGACAAGGATTCTCTGATATGGCTCAGTTAGTTGATTTCTTGTGTTCAAGAGATGGGAATGATGATGAGATGTTATCTGACAAAATTGAAAAATGTCATCGTATGAATGTTCCTCTTTATCGAATTGCCTTCCAGATGCGTCGTTCAACAGTTCAATTTGCAATGCTGCCCAGTCAAGACTGGAAATGTCCGATGTGCTAACGGAGCCAACACTCAAGGAGAGAACATCGCCGATATCGGAGGTACCGTACCTCTCTAGGCTACCGTAATCCGTCTTTCCGTTCAGGACAACAAGCAGCTTATCGTGCCTATCAGAAGTTCATTGAGGAAGACAGAAATGGAGATCCGGAAGATCTCCTGCCTGGACTCGAGGATCTCACACCCAATCAGGTACGGGATCCACAATTCCGGGCTTGCTACTCTCCGGTCGCAGGTCTTCTGGCTGTCGTACGGATTCTCGTGGTGCTCTAAGAAGAGCGAGAAGAGTCTTGCGAGTCAGTTGGAGACTGATCCTCATGCTCCTTCCATCTGTCGAGTCAATCAAGTGATGCAGGATATTCCTCAGTTCGGAAGAGATTTCAAGTGCAAGTGGGTTCAATTCCATCTCCATTCCTATCTGAGTGCTCATTTAGCTACATGAATGTCATGAAAAAGTAGATATGCTCATCAAAAATCGTTCTATTACAATAATGTGAATTTTCCTTCAGACGAGGCAACGTTCTCTATCCACAGGATGATGATAGATGCAAGGTCTGGGTCGGATTCTAAGGAGAGAAGAATACTTCAAATGATGTTGTATGATAGATTATTGTTATTTCCATCGCTCACTGAATAAATATAACTCTTTCTTTAGATTATTAAAGTTCAGTGCACACATGGAGTCAATTGAAAAAAAGGTAGAAAATACAAAGATAATAAATACAGTAATCTTCAATCTTGAGAATGGAGCAATTCTTGATGATGAATACCAATCAGATGTCTATGAGATTGGTACTCCTTTGATCGTTATCTACAGTCGACCTCAAAGAACCCACTGAGAGAAAGTCAGTCTTCCAAGGTGAAAGAGGAAAATAAATTAGCTATACGCTTGAGCGCAGTCGTAGCGACTCTAATAACTAGGGATGGCTTGGCAAGAAAAACGACTGTGTTGGGATCTTGCGAAAGTGCGGAATGATCCCACTCTTTCTTGCGCGAACGTGCGGAATGAGTGGGAAAGAGAGAGACGAGGCAAGATTCTTAAGAAATCGAAGAATCTTGCTCATTTCAAGAATCTTGAAATATGATTCGCGGCGAGATTGAGGGGAGGAGACCGGTCATTCGATGCAGATTGGGGGGAATGCGCGGGCAAGATTCTTAAGAATCTTGCTCGCGAAGATGTGAATCTTGGGAAATATGTAAAATGATCAATTTCCCAATAAGATCTTGTTTCTTTTCTTGCCAAGCCATCCCTACTAATAACACATCCCGGTGTCTCATTGAATTGTGCAAAATCTATAATAAAAATAAAAATTCAAAACAAACAGTTTTCGATTGAGAGCCGGGCTATTAAAAATTTGGCGGGAAAGCGTGGCACGCGGTCGCGAGTGCAGTCTTTGTTTATTGATTTATTGGAGTGGTTTATTGATTTGCTTAATTGTTCTATGCTCCCAATCGATACCTATATCGTCGGCGCATTGGTTGCAATTCAGATTTCGCTGACTTGCCCGTCAGCAAAGTCAATTCATCGTCTGTTCATGCCACCGCTCTGATTTGCTCTGTTGTTGTCCTGACCGCTTGCTTACCCAATTATCTATTTTTCCACTACATATTACAGTGACGATGTCGACTCGAACCAGATCGGCGTCACGGCAAAAAGGGAACAAGCCCCAGGGCTCTACTCTTACTGACCATTTCCAGGTCTGTGTCGCTGCTATCGCAAAAGTTTTTTGAGTTTGCAAAACTTTCTTTCAGCCAACAAAATCCAAGGGCTCCGAGTCGCGAGGAAAGTCACTGATAGATTATACTTCTGTGAGTACTCTCGAATGCTTCAACGTCGTTCATAAGTCTTGCTGCCTTTCGTATGACATCGTAAATTCTTCAATTTCATTTCCAGTCTACAACAAGCGCCAAGCGCACTCTTTTCTCTACTTCTCGTGTTGCCGTTATCCCCAATGAGGTCGAAGTTGAAACTCTACCTGTCCAAACCGTGAGTTGTACATTTTAATGATATTCTATTTTGGTATTTGAAATTACTATTTTCCAGAAGAAACCAGAAGTGAAGCCTCGACCTGCTAGAGCTCTTTTCGGTGTTGTTCCCAAGAAGGAAGAAAAGGTGAAGAAAGAGATCAAGAAAGAACCAGTTAAAGAAGATGTGAAAGAAAAGGTAAACCGTTGATTTTAAACTCAATGCAAGATGATGTTATCAATGCAGGTTGTCGAACCTATCCGCAGTATTATACCGACAGAAGAAGATATAGTGGATCACAAACCAGCTGGTCAGTCTAATCTTATTATTTAAATGATTGGTATTCAGTCATTCGCAAGCCCGGATGTGCTGATCTGCAGACGGAACTTGTTAAGAAGGGAGGCGCAGCTAAAATACACGAACAAACGACTGCCAGAAAACTTGAACAGGTTTGAATTTAAGTGTCAAACATAATTCTACTTAGTAAGGCCAAATTCAAAGTCCATTCAAAGGCAGTCAAAGTCCTATCTCATTTCCGATTGTTTGAAGGATGAGAGAGGAGTCGTTTTTCCTGCTTTCATCGGTCCACCTTGGAATATATGATCTGCGTTGGTTTCATTTGTCCACTCATACAATAATTGGCAGATCGCTGAGCGGGAGGCTATGCTGAAATCGCCTCAGAAAATGATCAAGACGACAATAAGTGGAGGATCTCCACCAAAGAGAGCGAAGAGAGATAATAAAAAGAGTGCGCCTGTCAAGGTATGATCAACTCATTTGGACATAGATCGAAATAATCTATTTATCGAAATCATAGGTGTTGCCGGCTCCTGATTATGTTCTTCCGACTAAATCAACGGAGACAGGAAAGAATCGTGCAGAACGAGAGATATCTGAGGAAAGAGAGACCAGTCCTCAAGAGGATTCAATGACTAGGTTCAATACTGTCGACATACGTTAATTCCCATTTCATTTGAGATTATTGTTATTTCGTATTGTTTCAGAGCTCCTAATGGATACGGTAGATCTCTCATGAACGATGAAGTTAAAATGTCGTCGAGAGTCGTTCTCCCTTCTGAATACGAAGCACTTCTCGCAACGTTCAAATCATGCGATCAGGTATCTATTGACCATTCTACGCTCATAATCAGATACAAATCGTTCATAACAATAAACCTTGCACTAATAATTAATTGTATGAGGTCCATTCCTTACAATATCCTTCAGATAGTTTCTCGTTGTGAGGGAAGGACACTTACGTTTACTCAACTTTCTCGGGACGTTACGAAGATCACCAACAAGTGAGTTCATCGCCGGTCTGTCATAATCGAATTTGTTATCCAGAAAATTCTCTATCGATCGTTTCTGTCAATTGCTCGCCGTTTATCCTCGTGCATACACAGTTCGAGTGAAGCAGTTCATTGGAAGTGAGTATTTTGCCTTGAGTAATATATGAGGCCGTTCCGAGAGAGTCGAGCACATTCGGCTGGGCCTGGCACAGCTCAAAAAGGTCAATTTCCTGAAACCGTGTGATTTGGGGTTCTTGAGGGTGCTGATGGCGAGGGGCACTTTCATTTTTCATTTTGAGCCTCCGTTGGCTCAGACGACGTCGAGTCGAAATCGGCTTTTGCAGTGCTACTCAGTCCTCATGTTCGCTAAAATTAAGGCAGTATGGCCCCAGGGGTAGAATTGGGTGCTGATCACGCCTGTTAACTTCATTTTTCATGAAAGTCAAAAATAAAATTCATTTAAAAAATGGAACTATTCTATTCTTCCAATCTGTGCTTAGAAACCGAGACAGATCGAACCGGAATGGCGAGAGGATTTCAAATCTATGTTCTAATTTTTTGTACCGCGTCTCAGCTCGGAGAAAAGTGAAGTATAGTGATCTATCAGTTCCACGTTATGTGCGTGACTACTTCCGATCTCTCAGACAGCCAGCGGGTATGGGAAGGGCTAGGCTAGAGAGTATGGGAAATCGAGAGGGGAGGAAGGAAGGGGCGCCGTCTCTCTTTTCCTGATAGATGGAACTTTCCTGATGATTCCTGATGGAGGCATGGGATGTTGGTTGCTACAGTATCGGACAAAAGTTTAGCACCAAAATTCAAATCGTCATAAGTTTCTTCAAACTTGAGATAGAGACTTACGGCCGGGAGCAAGAAATAGGCAATCTATAGGAGAATAAGGCCATATGGTATATTTGAACAGGTTCGTCTAGACTCATTCGCTGCAAATTTTCTGCTGAGGTGTGGTCGTAAATATTTTTTTGAACCTCGGAGGATTTAGCCCAGAAGCTCAAACGTTCTGTGGTGATTGCACAACCATTGATCTTCACGATCCACCTTATGGCCCTTTGCGGACATTTCGCAATAGTGAATAGGAATTATTTTCCGACACCTCCCAAATCTTTTCAAAATTATGTATGTTCCGTCTTAGGTGACCCACAGCCTCCAAACTTGGCAGGTAGTATCACTGTGTGGGCCAGTTTAATTGTACCAAGTTTGGGCGGGATCGGTTGCTTGGTTCGTGAATTCCACTTTTTACGTAAACTCATTGTGTCCCCACCCTGAAATAGCCGCTCCGTGAAGTGAAAAATCCGATTTCGTGCAGTGTGGTAGCACAACCACTTGTGACGAAGTATATGAAATTTCAAAGTTGGCGATCACTTTCCCGGGTTTTACAGCTGCGAATCCGACGCGATTCTAAGTGGGGAATTTCACAAAACGGTGAACTGTGCTGAAACAGATGCCTCTAAAACTTGAATGTTGTGCTTTCAAATAACACTTAAGGTTCTAACATTTTTCGAAATGATACTACGAACACGATTAACTTGTTTAAAAGGGGATACGCCAAAGTTCCCGAAAATCTTTTGTTGAACTTGTTGCTTTTTTCGATCTGACTCGCGTCGGATTCGCAGCTGTAAAACCCGGGAAAGTGATCGCCCAACTTTGAAATTTCATATACTTCGTCACAAGAGGTTGTGCTACCACACTGCACGAAATCGGATTTTTCACTTCACGGAGCGGCTATTTCAGGGTGGGGACACAATGAGTTTACGTAAAAAGTGGAATTCACGAACCAAGCAGCCGATCCGACCTAAACTTGGTACAACTCAACTGGACCACACACTGATACTACCTGCCAAGTTTGGAGACTGTGGGTCACCTAAGACGGAACTTACATAATTTTGAAAAGATTTGGGAGGTGTCGGAAAATAATTCCTATTCACTATTGCGAAATGTCCGCAAAGGGCCATAAGGTGGATCGTGAAGATCAATGGTTGTGCTATCACCACAGAACGTTTGAGCTTCTGGGCTAAATCCTCCGAGGTTCAAAAAAATATTTACGACCACACCTCAGCAGAAAATTTGCAGCGAATGAGTCTAGACGAACCTGTTCAAATATACCATATAGGCTTATTCTCCTATAGATTGCCTATTTATTTCTCCCGACCGTAAGTCTCTATCTCAAGTTTAAAGAAACTTATGACGATTTGAATTTTGGTGCTAAACTTTTGTCCGATACTGTAAGCACAGATTGGAAGAATAGAATAGTTCCATTTTATGAATTTTATTTTTGACTTTCATGAAAAATGAAGTTAACAGGCGTGATCAGCACCCAAGTCTACCCCTGGGGCCATACTGCCTTAATTTTAGCGAACATGAGGACTGAGTAGCACTGCAAAAGCCGATTTCGACGCGACGTCGCCTGAGCCAACAGGCTCAAAATGAAAAATGAAAGTGCCCCTCGCCATCAGCACCCTCAAGAACCTCAAATCACACGGTTTCAGGAAATTTACCTTTTTGAGCAGTGCCAGCCCTTGCTCGACTCTCTCGCGAACGGCCTCATATTGGAGTTCTTCAAATTTTTATATATAAATTCCAGATAAAGTGGCAGGGACGCAAACTCGATATGAGCATGTCGTCAAAGCGAATCTCGATGACGGTAAGCCATATTTCATATGTTCGGTCCCTATTAAAATTAGGAAGAGCTTTCCGCATGTTTCTGAGTGGCTTTTCAAGACTGTTGTAATCATTATACTATTAGCAAGACTGATCGGACTCTTTCAAAATTTGCGGGCAGGAAAGGACAAGGAAGGGTTTGGGTTAGGCGGTTCAGTGGGAAGGGATTAGGTGCCCACAAAGGTTAGGGACGGGAACTGTAGATCAGGGGACAGGTACGGTAGGTCACGGTTGGGTAAGGATTTATCAAGGCATTGGAGAGGCAACGGGAACAGGCGATCAGTATGATTGTATCAGAGCGAAGTGAGAGGATAGAGGGGCGGATGGGATCAGAGCTAGGATGGCTAGGAGATGAGTCATGATGGACGTGTCTTACCGACACACAAAATTAGAAGGGGCTTTCTGCATTTTTCTGAGTGGTTTTTCAAGACTGTTGTCATCCTTATTAGGGTGGCGAAAACGAGTCTCGGGTATCCGCACTTCCGATCTCTCTCTTTCGGGTACCCGAAAGAGGCTTGTTTACAACCCCACTCTCTGCGGATGACTCGCATTTACGATCCGCTGGCTCGAGTGAGTCGTTTCGTGCGAGTCGAGTGCGAGTCAAGTGCGAGTCAGCTCTCCTTTCAGCTCTCTTTTCTCGGCTCCTAGTGGACCAAATTTAGAATTCTTTGCATCATTGATCTTGTCACATCTAGCGCAATGTTTAGAATGGTCATTTGAATAATAATATCCCAATTCTACAATTACCCTCTGGGATGGTCTTGACTCGCACTCGACTCGCACAAAACGAGTCACTCGCACTCTCTCGGTTTACAACCTCACTCTCTGCGGATGAGTTGTTGACTCGACTCTGACTCGCACGGGCTGACCCGATAGGCGGCCCGAAGAGTCGTTTTCGCCACCCTAATCCTTATACTATTAGCAAGACTGATCGGACTCTTTCAAAATTAGAAAGGGCTTTCTACATTTTTTCTGAGTGGTTTTTCAAGACTGTTGTCATTCTTATAATATTAGCAAGACTGATCGGACTCTTTCAAAATTAGAAAGGGCTTTCTACATTTTTTCTGAGTGGCTTTTCAAGGCTGTTGTCATTCTTATAATATTAGCAAGACTGATCGGACTCTTTCAAAATTAGAAAGGGCTTTCTACATTTTTTCTGAGTGGCTTTTCAAGGCTGTTGTCATTCTTATAATATTAGCAAGACTGATCGGACTCTTTCAAAATTAGAAAGATCTTTCAAGGTGACTATTTTGGTCATAGAAAAAATCTTCTTGGTCCTGAATTATTTAGCTAGGGCCTTAAATTATTTGAAGGAACATTCTAGATTTTTCTGGCGATGAGGAACGGATTTAGTACGGAACTTTAAAAAATTTCAACAATTTGCTTCGACTTATATGACCAACTGGAGCTTATAGTCAATTAATTAATACACAGTGTATATCTTCAGATCTCACTTCGTTCGTGACTGGCCCACTTCATTCCGAACAACCTCGTATGTTTGGTCTATTTTCTGATTTATATATTTTTTTCGATTTCAGTTCCCAGTGAGCCAATTCTCACCACATCCCCTCGCAAGAATATGCTTTCTCCGATGAAAGGTGATTTTTTTGTTGCAGTTTGAAATAAAACTAATCGTCCAGGCTTAATATTCCAATAATGTTCACAGTTTAATGTTGTTCAGGCCGTCCGATTACTTCTAGCGCGGGAATTCGAATCCCTGCTTCTCCTCGCAAGCCATCCAGTCCTGTTAAGCTATTCCAGAGGTGCATATATATGGAAAGAGAATCGTGATATGATGATAGCTGTTGATCCCTGACAAGCTTACAAGCTTACAATAGATTCGATTTGTCATTTTCACGTTTTGAATCGTTTCAGAGAGGTTGTGATGGATACTAGCAAGCGATTAGAAGGATGGCGAATAAATTGTAGACAGCAGGTAAACATTTTAGCGAGAAATGTGATCAACATAATTCTCTACCAGGTTTTCCGTTGTCTTCTAGCTCGTCGAGTGATCGCAGCTCACGAGAAATTCATTGGAGATCTCAAACGTGAGGAGTCGCCTGAATTTTACATAAAAAATGAAATAATCTTCCTATATTTATTCGAAATCGTTAATTTCGCTAACTTGAGTAATTTTTCAAAAGTTTCATTATGGAATGGGTGTGTTTTCAGTTGATCCCTCAGTACTTCCTCTATCTTCACCATTTCTTCCCCGTATCTTCCATGACCATTTCACTCGAAGCATTGACTCTAGTTGTCCTCCAATTGAGAAGGCCGAGATAGAGCCGTTGCCGGAAGAAGAAAGTTAGTGGTGGATCCTTTTCTATCTATTTTCGATTGCTTATCGCTTGAACAAAATGTTCTTCACATCAGGTGCATCGTACTTAATTTCATGAATAAGTGTTTTACGAACTATTTACAGTGGCAAGCAATTCATTTTCTGGCATGGGTGATTTCATCAAGATTGCGGTTGACACTGTAAATGTCATTCCCAAGTCAGTGGAAGTAAGTGATATCTATTATTTTTCCCTACAATTTTCATTGTATTCAAGCAAGCTATACTTGAGCTCCGTTCCCCTGAGAAGAAAACAGTTTCATCGAGAGGCGTCCCTCTATCTCCATCCAAGTTTGCACAAGCTCCGAAACAAACGAGTGTGCTTGAAAGGGTGAGTGGAATTGATTAATAGCAGAGAGCTAGTTAAATGATATTTATTGTCATGGCTCATTCAATTGCATTCATTATACATTTCTGCATTCAGATTAAGGCCAAAAAGGCGGCGGAAGCAGCGTTAAAGATGAGAAGAAATTCTGAATTGGAAGCGAAAATGGCAGATCTGACGAGACTCATTGATAATAAGAACGCTTCGCTCATATTCAAGTAAGAATTGTCGTTCTTTTGTTTCTTTGTCATAATAGTGAGGTTCGCTTTTTTCATCTGCTAGTTAGGAGTAGAATCAGGTTTACCGGTATTGTAATTGTGTAATAATGCCATTGCAGTATCCTTCAGACTGCTTCGAAGACTTCGATGGACATTAATTTCTTAGTGAATAAATTGGGCGTATCAGGCATCACTAAAGGTGCCTTATTGAATATCGCTTTCACGTTCATAAATCTTTTAAATTTTATTAATTGTTGATCATTAGAAGCAATTAGCGTTGGATAATGTGTGATCTCTTTTTTATTTCAGAAAAGGTCCCTTCTCTACTGACTCGTCTTACTTCTCTCGTTCCTATGCACTTCTCAATCAATTCGACGAGTTTGGGGAAGTACATTAGAGTTCACCCCGACAATTCAGCGGCGACATGCACAATCGTGAGTTATAATTCTAGTCCATTTTTATGGCAACTTCAAGGTTGTGTGGGGAACGATTGAACCTATGTATCTATTCAGGTGGAATCGCTTCTCAAGAAGGAAATGGAAGTGTGCCTAAGGCAATCATCAGCCGGATCTCCACGTGTACAATAAGAGGAATTGGATGATTTGAGAATGGAAGTCCTCTTTTTGTCTCCATTCGCACTCACCTAATTACATGTAACTAGCCAATTAGCATGCTTGTTTTGCTACCTTTGCTTATCGTAACATAGTTACCACTATTCTGATCACCCGCTTTCATTTCATTCATAACTTTCCTTTTGACATGTTCTTATGTTATTTACGAATTTCCGTTCAACTGTTTTGATTCGCTTCTTCTGTAATAGCAGTATTTCACGGTTTTGATTCGCGTAGTCTCTTGATATGCACACACCCTTACTTTCGATATACTACCATATTGATTATTGTCTGTTCTAACATAGCTAACGATTCGTCCTTTCTGTAGATGCGTGATTACAATTGATTACAATTTATATCAATTGAATAAATTCTCGTTTTCATCAAGCACTTTTCAAGAACTTCGCATTTTAATTAACTGGTTTGGAATCCACTGGATACGCTCACCTCGTGCACAGTCACCAATCCTCTTTTCTATTGACTAAGTCGAAATTCTCCATCCGCCAAACATCCTATGCAAATCACTCTCTGATCTCTCGACGCTTCCGCTAATTGATGCAAATGCACTAGACTATCCTTCGTGTGCATCTCGGTCACACCATTTGCATACTCCCTCATCTCGATCTCATCTCCCCTCCTCATTTGCGTCTTGATCGCTCACCCCGAGGGGTATCTCTCTCGTCTCGTCCTCCCAAAAGACGGTCGCACTGGGGACCGTAGGAAGGTAGCCGCAGCGGGCTCTCGGGTAGTCAGAAGGGGGCCGTGCGAGGGGGCCTTATAGGAGGGGTGCGTTCTAGACGCGACGGGTTTGCGACCCAGGACTTTGGTTGACAAGTGGTTAGGGTAATGGTTGACAAGTGGTTAGGTCCCAACCACTTGCTAACCATTGCTAATGGTTAGCAAGTGGTTGGGACTTTGGTTGACAAGTGGTTGGGGCAATGGTTGACAAGTGGTTAGGAAGTCAATGGTTAGCAAGTGGTTGGGGCTATGGTTGGCAAGTGGTTTTCCTAAACTCCG
>LS496181.1:279599-305206 GCA_900490845.1 Pristionchus japonicus
GTGAACTGCTCTAACTCTAGACTGTATAGATTACTGTAAGCAGGTTGTGAAGGTCTCTTGTTTGAAGTGCTCACATTGGTTGTGTTCTTACTTTTCTTCAATTTTACGGATATAACACTCACGAGGGGATATAGAACTATCGATCGAAATCAAGGAAACTGTACTTATAGCGATTTAGCACGTTACGTTGCGGTCCCTAAATTGTACTCTTTCCGTGCGAGGCCATCACAATCGGAATAACTTTTCTTTGTTTTCGTTTGTTTTCGTTTGTTGTTCTTAAGTCGGGCAAGTAGCTTGTATTTGTTGCTATATATGTTGAAATCTCCTATTTATAATGGCTTTACAGAGTTTCGACTCATCAACGGGAATCAACTCCATCAAAATGGTCGCCGTCAAGAACCGGCTAATAATATTAACTCCTGACTGGCCATGGTCATGAAATATTTAAAAAATGGAATATTGCTGCCTTGGATACAAACATACACTCAAGTTTCTTCGCAGTGGAAAAGTCAAACTTGTTATTATCGCCAGCAACACTCCTGCGCTCAGGTACTATGGAGGTTTTCATCCTAAATGATACAATTTGTTTTATGACTACTAGCCATCTTTTGGTTTCCTAATAAGCGCTTGTTGCGCAGAGTTTTTTTGGGTTTTTCTGGCTGAAGATTGAAGTGGGTGTAGTGGTTGGTAGGGTTGCCGGCTCGAGATCGCCATATATATATCACGCTTTTCACGAGAGACTCGAGCTAGAATGACAATTCTTGGGAATGAAGCGAGAATCCTGAAATGAGTTAGCATCAGTTTTAGACACCTCAAGGCATGTCCTGGCATCCCTCAAAGTCCCATTGTGCCAGGATCATTCTGGGGCTCCATACACCGGGTCGCTTCCATGGATCTCCAACTTTGATCGCGATTATCTCCCCCGCTCATTTTCCGAGCTCTTTCGATCTGAACAAACTAGAAGTCAAAATATTGGCTCGGAACAGTGCTACATTCAAGGAGGCATAATTCAAAAATTTAGGATAAGGGCGTGCTCTGCTTTCTCTGGGTGATTGTGTTTTTCGTGCTCTTTCGGATGAATACCTAACGAAAAATATACGTTGGTGGGGACGTTATGTTTCCCCTCTCGAAAGAATCGTGATCATTTGAACTTATTTTATCCGCGCACTCAATTTTGCGCGGAATGGAATGAAACTTATCATTCTCTCAAACGTCTATTGCCCTCGCTCGCGCCATTCATCTATGTTTCATTCCATTCCGCGCAAAATGGAGAGCGCGGTGCGGTATAAAATAAGTTCAAATGATCACGATTCACATAACGTCAACAACGTCTCCACCAAAGTATATTTTTCGTTAGGTATTCATTCGAAAGAGCACGAAAAACACAATCACCCAGAGAAAGCAGAGCACGCCCTTATCCTAAATTTTTGAGTTATGCCTTCTTGAATGAAGCACTGTTCCGAGCCAATATTTTGACTTCTAGTTTGTTCAGATCGAAAGAGCTCGGAAAAAGAGCGGGGGTCATACTTAGAGAAATTTTTTCTCAAAAATGTACCAGAAGCGAGATAATCGCGATCAAAGTTGGAAATCCATGGAAACGACCCGGTGCATGGAGCCCCAGAATGATCCTGGCACAATGGGACTTTGGGGGACTTTGAGGGGACTTTGAGGGACTTTGAGGGAAAACTGATGCTAACTCATTTCATGATTCTCGCTCCATCCCCATGGTCAGATCGATTCTCTCGTGACAAGCGTGATATAGGCGCTCAACGAATTTCTCGTGGCCAAATCTCGGGTTTTTGATTCGATTAGCGAGGCAATAAAGGAGAGAGGGAGAGTTGATCCAATTAGGGAGAGAGAAGAATCAATTCATTCGTGGCCGTGCACGTCGCGCGGAGCGAAGGGGGTCGAGTGTAGCGAGGCCCAGCCCGCGACAGGCGCCCCCGGAGGGCGCAGCTTCCGCAGATATAGTCACTGGCCTAGCAGTGGGCTCCCGCAGGACGCAAGTGCCTTGAGTACGGGGATACCTTTACCTTTACCTTTACTCGGCCCAAAATTAAGCACATGCAATACTTATGCTTATTAGGAAGAAGTCTCAAAATTGTAAGTGATTTGGATGTCTCTAAGCAGAGTTACAACCTATGGATTCGATGAATCCCAGATTCAACGAATCTGGGATTCACCGGTTCTTGGATTCAAACCGCTCCGAATGAATGGATTCACATGGGATTGAGATTCGTCAAAGATTCAAATTGACAACCCTAGTGTCCACAGAATCGAGTGCGTAGATTGGATTAGCGAGTGACAATGCGGAGAGGGGAGAGTGATTCAATTAGGGAGGGAGAGGGGAGGGGAGGGAATTCATTTCATTCGCGGCCGTGCACGTCGCGCGGAGCGGTCGGCGCGCCGCCGCGGCAGCCGGCAGAGCGCGAAGGGGGCGAGCGTTGCGAGTCCCAGCCCGCGGCAGGCGCCTCCGGAGGACTGGCTACCTCAGGAAGCTAGTCAAAATCGAAATTACCGCGCGAGACCCCCCCCCCCTCTCTCGATCGGTAATTACCGCACGAGCGAGGCGATATGTAAAGAGGGTGCGGTATTACCGCATCGATATTGGAGGAGGTAGATCAGAGAATGGAAGGAATTCGATAGTGCCTTGCGCCGCCGGCTATAAAATCGTTCATTTGTGAGTTAGAGATACTAGTACGATCTCAACTAGGGCAAAAAAAAAATTAAATGAAAAGAAAAGACTGGCGAAATGCCGCTTTTCATGATCAGAATTGTCATAACACGGGTTTCCTGTAAGACTGCAGGAATGCCTGCTACAAAAAAACATTTTTTGTCACCGATTCCTTTGATATTTGGTAGGTAGGTACCCTTGGGGATCATTAAAAATAAATTTTGGTCAAAATTGCATATTATCGATTTTTTTGGATCGACCACTTCAAATGGCCATAACTCCGTCAGATTTGAGCTACTGTGCCCAAATTTTTCACACTTGTGCGTCTTCGTACGATCTTTAAGAAGTCTTTTAATGACTAATGTGAGAAATCAATACCTTGCTTGATATAAGCGAAAATGTGAAATTTGACCTATAAATATCGATTTTTCTCGAAATTTTTCAAGAAAGTACGTCGAGATTATTTTTCCATTCGATTCTCCGGCATCGATTACCCCTTTGCATTACAATCGTCTGGTAATATCTCTGTTCTGCAATTGCAGCAGGAGCCATTAAAAACAAAATTTTGAGGAATTTTAGTGTTTTCCCTAATATTTTCTAGTTTTGGCACCCTCTTCTGCAATTGCAGAACAGAGATATACCAGATGATTGCAATACAAAGGGATAATCGATGCCGGAGAATCGAATGGAAAAATAATCTCTATGTACTTTCTTGAAAAATTTCGAGAAAAATCGATATTTATAGGTCAAATTGCTTTCATTCGCTTATATCAAGCAAAGTATTGATTTTTCACATTAGTCATTAAAAGACTTTTTAAAGATCGTACGAAGATGCGCAAGTGTGAAAAATTTGGGCGCGGTAGCTCAAAAACTGACGGAGTTATGGCCATCTGAAGTGGTCGATCCAAAAAATCGATAATATGCTAATTTGACCAAATTTTATTTTTACTGATCCCCAAGGGTACCTACCAAATATCAAAGGAATAGGTGACAAAAATGCTTTTTTTTTATTAGGCTGATGCAAAAGTTTCTGACGGTTGCGTTTCCATTATTTTGAGCTCGCCTGCTTCCATCAACTAAAATTCTTTCATACCATTATTTGAGGGGATGGTGGGCCACCACAACCGTACTATGGAATTAGAGCGGCATTGCATGGTTTATGAGTAATTATTTTTAGAGTCAAATGTGTTCCAAAATACATCGAAAAATCAGACTTCAAGTGCACACTGCTCTAGTAAATCCTGTGTGATCTATCAAACCCCTTGATTTGCCCAATAGTGAAGCAATGTATCAAGGTTTCCTCTTCCTGATAAGCGTGAGATTTCGGGATTCCAAAGTGGTTGGACAGCAGGGCATTGTCTGATTGGCCGATTTCGTCAACCAAATTTGTGTCCTACAAGTTCGAAATTTCGCGGCTTACGCAAGACGAACACAAACCTTATCAAAATTTTATTGTGAACTGAGTAGACTAGGGACTTTTAGTTTTCGTACTAAAGATATATGCAAGTTCATCGTGACGAGTATACGTCGATGAAAACTAATTACGATCAAATCTAAATAATTTCGCTTTTCAAAAAAGCTCCTGTCTCACGTGTGTGGATTTCCGCATAACTATGACTATATTTTTCTGACAATGTCCAATCGTTGTGCTTAGTGCCAGTAGAGTTGTTTCGGCCATATCTCTTTCCTCAAGGAAACACTAGCCTGATGAAAAGTTAGTGGACATTTCGACCACGCGATCTTTGTCTTGGCACAGAATCGGTCTCACGGATGCAATTGGTTAGTTCAGATGTGCACTGGAAAGAGTATCCACGTGGTCATCTAGCAAGGCACAGTATGAAATGAGTGATTGAAAACGAAGCAAATTATCGCAATAAACACAGAAATGTAAAAATCGTCAGAAACTTTTGCATCAACCGGATAGCAGAGCGGGCTCATTTTCCTGCAGTCTTACAGGAAACCCGTGCTAGATCGAGAGGAGGCTAATTCGCTGTAACTTGGATCGCTTAGGTCTGTTCAGACAAAATATAGGACATGATCCAAACATGAAGTCATTTCAATCTAGAAATGGTACGACAAAAATGAACGATTTTATGACCGGATTTCGCTCATATGGTTTCATAGACCCTCTGAGAACAATATGATTTTTTAGATAATAAATGGCCCACATTTCTTTATAAAATGCTTAATATGCAGCTGGAGCTTTCTTTTATTTTTCTGCAATGCTGATTGGAATCTTGAAAAATTAGCTGAAGCACTGAATATGTGTTTGAAGCTTTCTAGATTTTTCTAAAGGTCTGCAAGACTGATTGGAACCTTGAAAAAATAGATGAAGCACTGAATAAGCTGAATGAGTGATCGAAATAACCTAGTTGGCCCAAATAAGATACGGTAGGATTACGGTATTTCGAAATACAGTACTTTCAAAATTGTTCCTCTCGACGAGCTAGACATGAACCCTCAAAGAATCGATTTTTAAAACGAAAAATGGAAGTAGGAGTACGGTAGATGGTAGGAGTACGGTAGATTAAGGTAGCCAAAAATCAAAGATCAAGTGACTGTGGTTGTGATTTAATATGACCCTTATGTGAAAATCGAGCTCGCCGGCGTCGTGCCGATGTATGCCTAGGGGCCACAGTGTAGATTCAATATTTCTCACTATGATGCCAAATGTAGGCTCAACCTGTCCCTTGTGATCCCAGTAACATCATACTTTTTACCGAAAGTCGATATATTGTCTCTGAGGCGCGCCAGAGCCCGAGACGTGCGCGCGCAACGGAGGGGAAGAGAGGAGAGAGAAAGGGGCGGAGCCTCTCTCGCGTGTGTCTCTCCCCCCCCCCCCCCGCCCTCTCGCTCCGCTCTCCCCGCGTTAAAAACACAGCTCGGAGGTCATCGCTAAAATTCCCAAAAAATTCTAAAATTCGTGAAAAAATCTAATTAGTCAGAAAATTGCTATTCAAACTCACTGAGTTTCTTCGAAATACTAAAACAGGCCCTATCGTGACCTTCGACTCGAATTACGACCATCAAGATGGAAATTTTTCGACTTCGAATAGCACTCAATCGATACGGGGTGGGAATAGCTACTCAAAACGCTTTAGAGCTAAGGGTTTGGTTTAGAACGAGCTTTGTGTTTTCTCTTTCTCGAAATTGCGCGAAACCATGTCCATACAAAAGGGGCGGAGCTTGCGGTCCCTATGTATGCCGACACCTTGCTAAAATTCGGGCAAACCCCCAGTAAAATTTCGGACAGTCGTTTGTTTATCTTGTAAGAGAGAATTTCTCGCAACAAAAAGAGGGAGAGAGAGAGACGATGATAAATAAAAATTCATTGAGAAAGAATTCCCGGGACTTTTCTAGCTCCTTACTAGGCCACACCCCCTTTACTCCACTCCTTCCTCCCGAAGGAGGGGAGGGGTGGAGCCGGCCTCCTATCTGCCCAGAGGGAGAGTAGGAGGCACTCCAAAAGAGCCGAACAAGCGGCTTACAATCGGACATAGGTACGGGGTACCATCCGGATAACGATAAGAGCGCGCGATGACCAGGGGGAAGAAAGAGCGCGTGCTATACACACCGGGTAGTAGACAGCGGGGGGAGGGGAGAGAGGGAGGCGGTGCTTCGCTCTCTCAAACACTCTCTCGCCCGTCACGCCCGCCCCCTGTTTGGCAAAAGACGCGAGATAGGGGAGGGATGAGGAGGAGTGCGCGAGGGAAAGGGGCAGAGGGGCGGGGCCTAGTACGGAAGTAGAAAAGTGCCAAGATGTGTGTCTAGGGGATCCTAGGAGTGCTGAGAACGATGGGCATGCCTCTTTTTTTTATTTTGGACCTCTTTCGGCTCCAGGCGAGGTCACGTCGATGTCGTGGTTTGAGGGATTCCGCGGTTCTCGATGTCGCTAAAATTAGGCCAGTATGGTTCCCGGGGTGAAATTTGACGCTGATTACGGCTATCCACTTCTTTTTTATTTGGAAATATCAACCATTGACAGGCCGAGCGGTCATGACCCAACGTACCTCACATTTTCGCTTACCACACCACGGAGACCACTTTTAGAGTTTAAGCCTAATTCTCAATGAATTTGCAATTTACTGAAAATCTGTTGGCGCTATCTTGATTCTACATCACTGAAAGAGATTGACATGCACTATTTCGGAGGTGCGCAAATTTTATTTTCTTGCCTACGGGACTCCGCAATCTGATGATCTAGCAGAATATAAGCCCACCATTGTGTGCGTCGACGAGAGAACCAAGCACAGCGCGACAAATTCAAATCCGCAGCCATGTTATGGAGGTAAAAGTCGACGAAAACCGGATTTTAGTACACACGCCCTGTACGTACTAAGACCCGGTTTTGTACCACGGTCGTCAACGTTAGTGTCGGGAAAAAAATTGCCGTGTAGGAGTTTAGATAGATATTTGGTGACAAATAAAGTTGTCAGGCGTGATCAGCATCAAATTCTACCCATGGAGTCATGGCAGCCTTACCCTCACCGTACCCTCCCCTACCGTACCTCGCCACCTGGGTTACCGAAACCGTTGGTTAGGTCCTGGTTTGGGTCTTCCCTACAGTACCCTCTGTTAGGGGGTTTTCGAGGTTCCTCCTCCCTCATTCTCCCCTCCCCTCATGGGTTACTTCTCCCTCATCATTCCTTATTTCTCACATCACTGGCTTATCGTGTACAACCATCGTTTATTATGGTTGTCTCGTGTAGCTGGAGACCCTAAGAGAATAAGGTTTCCCTCTCCCTTCCCTCTTCCAATCTACTTGTCCACTCTAGTCATAGTCCACAGTACGGTGACTTTCAGAATCTACATTTGTAGCGTATACGCTCATTAGCTGGCTACCGTTTCCCTTGGGTTATTCCTCCCTCCTTCTCCCTTCCCCACGGCAATTTTTTTTCCGAAAGACAACGTTAATTTTCGTCCTCGGGTCTACCGTAGTCCAAGGCACACAACGGTTTTGCACAGCGCAACTGATTTGCCTGACTTTTGTGCTTTTACACTGTAATTCGGCCTTTTGTAGCTATACGGTATCTTCGAAACTGATTGATTTTTAATTATTTCTGTCGTTTACACGTCTTTCCTAACTGTTGTTCTTCTTTTTATATTTAGCAATAGTTATATGAATTCTGTAACCTTAACAAAAACCACTGAAATGCTGACTTTGAGCATTAATCGATTTATATAGTAGGCAGTGCATTCTACGGAGCAACACATTTGATCAACGAAATATGTATTGCTTTTGAGAATACATTTACGACTAAAGATTGTGAAATGTGTGTGAGATATGGATTCAGATACAGTTGGAGGCCATGACGATAATATGTATTATTTATCGTGGTGATTCATCTACTTAATCTTTTTTTGAGAACAAAACGAGACAAGGATAAATTAGCAATACAGGATCTAAAAATGCGGGAACATTCTATCGAAACAACGATGGATAACCGAAAATTAAGGTGAAAAGATTGAATAAAACATTATTGAGACAGAAAACTTGAATATGCACGAGATTCTATTCAGGAGCAACGCGGACTCTAACCAATCCTCTCTTATACTTTGCCTGCTTGAGAGACTCTTGAGTTTCGTGCAATTTGAGCCCAAATCTACGACTATCACAGAACGAAATTTCGATATTTCCATCGAAGATATAGTACTGTCCATCGTAACGCGAGAATCGCTGTTGAAACGTATACACCTGCAAATAAAAATTATAGAAATACAATTATCAGCATAGAGGAGGGAGAATCCACAAAAAGTACCTCAATATTTCTATTCGAGAAGAACTGATTGTCTCTGTAGGTGATTCCGATGAGCTTGAGGAAAACAGAATGACTCATACTCAAAATCATCGAAGGACGCGTAAAAAAATCACGGAGAATCGTAGAGCCATTGAACATGTTCTGAGCAAAAGCTTTAAATTATTTAGTATAAAAATGAAGCATTTCAACGACGTCGCAAAAACTTCAACAGGCAATTTAAAATTTCCTAGGCAAAAACAGACAAAAATACCTGGTAAACTTCATGGAGTCCCTCTGGAGTGATATTTCCGGAATGAGTAACAAATAGCTCCTCACAGTTTCTCGTCAACTCGAGGAAAAACGAATTTACCATAATATGCTGAGCAATAAAATAGTCCTGGAAGAAATATGATGTTTGCGGCAAAGAAATGTATATGAAGGTATTACTCGGTAAATCTTACATTGAATCTGAGCTCAAACCTGTCGACGCTGAAGTATTTGCACAGATTATACACTTCTTGATGAACAGGCGGCTAAAAATGATTTTGAAACAAATC
This sequence comes from Pristionchus japonicus, assembly GCA_900490845.1. NCBI lineage: Eukaryota > Metazoa > Nematoda > Chromadorea > Rhabditida > Neodiplogasteridae > Pristionchus > Pristionchus japonicus. Next base: position 288,569 of record LS496181.1, read on the forward strand.
ATCGAAAAAAACAATTCATTACTTACTTCAATCCTGAGATATCCGATAGATGCATTGCGCGCAATTTTTCTGACAAATTCGAGAAAATCTACAATAGAATCACCAAAGCAGCTAATGATCTGATGTTTCCTGAATAATAATTAGGTTTCAATACACCGCATATCATTAGTTTCCAACAACAAAAAAGTTGAAGCTCACTTCTTCCAGGAAGAATCGAGAGGATCCTGCAAATTAAATATAACAATCAAATATGTTTAAATAATATTTTCAAATGGAACTTCTCTCTCGTGATAAAGGACAACGACGAAATGATTACAGCATTAACCAACTGATGAACCACCCCACACTTCAAAAATAAAATAAAAATAAATAAATAATGAAATTTCAAAAGAAAATTTTCGATACTAACCTCTACAATTACAAGATTCTCCACATAGTAATCGCATTCCGATTCTATTGCACTGAGTCTCTTATTCAGTCGAAGCCTCGAACGATCCGCAATCCTATGAGGGAGGAAACAGAAGATATGGGAGATGATCTCATCCGGAAGTGACAGAAGTGGAAACTGAAATATTATTGCATGAGTGCGGAGTGCGAGTGCGGCGAACTAGAGTGCGGAAAGTTAGTAGACTCTCCTCGAGAACGCACAGAGAATAAAATGCTCAAACAACGTTGGCAACTGACATGATAGTTGACAATAGCGTGGAGTCTCCTGTTCACTCGGGCAATCAGACGGTCAGCGATTGGAAGGAAAGAGAAGATGTGCGTGAGAACTTTGTCCGGAAGACCGAGAAGGTTGAACTGAAATTGAAATATCTCCCTCATAAAGATCCAAATTAAACATTATGTAATTAAAACAATCAAGAAAAACATTCGCTCAACATACACCAAATCCGAAGTCGTCGAATTTGCGCTTCCTCTCTTTTCGATCAGCGAGACGGCTAAGAGACATCTGTAAATTGTAAATTGTACATTTCCACTGATTGCGTACGTACAATGTATACAATTGGGACAAGGACCAATCATTGAAAGGCACACTAAATCATTGATAGCATACAGTATTTATCGAGAGAACTTCATTTCAACAACAACGGAGGAAGGCAAATTGATAAGAAACAGCGAACAGAAATGATATCAGGTCCTTCTATCGAAACAACAGCGTGAATAATGAGAATATGTAGAATAAAAGACTAAAGTGGACAAGAAGATATTTGATTTGAACGAGCTATGCATACGCAACAAGCGGATATTTGATGCCCGCCTCCCTCTTCGCATCTTCAAGAGACTCGCGAGTTTCGTGGAATTTGAGGGTGAATTTATCCACTTCACTGATTCGCTTGATTCTCCCATGCTGACGATGCAGAATTTCGAGATTTCCATCGAAGATTGTTACGATGAACCAGAAATCGCATCGCTTCGTGTAGAGCTGCAACATCAATTGGCACTCCTGCACGTCTCCGGACATTCCCTAATACTCCCATAAAACATTTCATTTAGGGAATCACTGAAACACGTTTCATGTTCGCCCAATTGTCCGGAGAGGTGCAGGAGCGCTCATCAATTATTCTACTGACTACGAAACCAGTTACAGTTGAAACAAACGAACCTCTACACCCCTACTGAGCGAGAATGTTGATAAACCGTGGAAGGTTACTCCGACACGGTCACGGAATGGCTGCCACTGAAATTTATCGATCCAAGTACTGAACTTGCAAAGTTTCGACGAGCCATCGATCATCTTCTGCAGAAAAGGCATTAGTGTAGAGTAATCGTTGAAAATTCACTTGAGTTCGCAATTCAGGTCGCCGTCTCTTCATTTTGCACAGTCTCTGGTCACTCTCATCGGAGAAAGAGAGTGTAAAATGAAGAAACGGCGACTCGTATTTCGAACTCTAATATTCGCCTGATAGATCGCGTGAAGTGCATTATGAGTGATATACTCGCACTTGGACACCGTGAGCGATTCGCATGCTCCGGATAAGTCGAGAAGCAAAATTGAGCAAAATTGAACTTCAGCAAAATTGAACTCGACATTTCATAACTCTTCCGCTAGTGGTGCTAGATTCTCGTTCTAAGGCTTAAAATGATTCTTGTAATGAGTGTTGATGATCCAGAGATTATGGTAGCATTTGCCCTTCATTTGGGTTTCGGAACCCGGAATGTCACTTTTTCACTTGACCTTTTTTAAAGATCTCACCGTTCCAAGGGTGATTTTTGAAAATTCATGGTTCCGGTGCAGGAGTGTTCCATTACCATTGGACAATAACTGCTCAAAATTTTAGGGCAAATGGGTAACTCTCCGGCATGTGGCGAATTGTATACGGAGGCATACTCACTCCCAAAATGCACGCTTCGCTCACTTTCGCGCTGAGATCAATATCGATATCTATCTTCGCAGTGGAGCCAAAGCTCTGAAACGTCTCGCAGTTCATAAGGACAGTGGGCGTACATTTAGCGAAGTTAGAGCCCGATCGGACGTCTTTAAAAAAATTGAGTATGGGCGAGGCGTGCATTTCGGGAGTGAGTATGCCTCCGTAAACAATTCGCCACATGCCGGAGAGTTACTCAATTGCCCTAAACATTTGAGCAGCTATTGTCCAATGGTAATGGAACTAGCAACCTACGGTTGCTACGTTGTACGCCGGGGTGTGTGTTAGGGTTATCATAAATTCACTTGAATTACAAGCCTGCATCCTCTCTTACAAAAGGCTCGTGAGGCTTTCGCAAGCGCATCGCAGGCTGGGTCATGCATTAAGGTCGCCATATCGCAGGTTAAACCATGCATTTACATAAAGACGGGTTATATACGTAAGTCTAGAAGGCGGGCGGTCCGGTTACATACGTAGGTTTAGAATGCGGGGCGGTCCGGTTAACTACGTAGGTTTAGAATGCGGGGCGGTCCGGTTAAATACGTAGGTCTAGAGGGCGGGACTATCCGGTTACCTACGTAGGTTTATAGGACGGGGCGATCCGGTTACCTACGTAAGTCTAGAGGGCGAGGTGGGCCGGATGCTTGCATAAGTCTTGGGGAGGATATTGTCTCGTATAGCAATGTGAAAGGTTCGTGTGGATAGCAGTGGTCGAAAAAGTTGAACTAACACTTCGCCACTTCGTGGCTCCGTCGCAACTTTTTCTCCCACTGCTATCCACACGAACCTTTCACACATTGCCATTGAGATAGTCCCCACGATCCGTAATCATTATGAAAGCAGTTTTTTTTTGAAATTTTTGTGCGCAAGAAGTTGTTTAGTCGCTCGCCCAAAGTCATTTGGTTGAAATTCAGGCGAGAACGGCACGAAAAGGAGATTTCGTCATATTGCGTCATCACTACGTAATATGCAAATTTTTGAATAATTTAGTCAAGCGAAGTTGTTTGGTGGTTCGCCCAAGTCATTTGGTTGAGTTTCAGGCGAAAAAGGCGCGAAAAGAGATTTCATCATATTGCGTCATCATTATGTAATATGCAAATTTTTTGGAAAAGTTTTTCATGGGGATTCGAATGGTACCGGGTATGGACTTGGGCGATCATTTTTAGGCCAGTTATAGCGATTTTTCAAAAGCGTGACACACGTTACATACATACATACATACATACATACATACATACAGACAGACAGACAGACACTAAGATATATTACTTCTTTAGTAATTTAGTAACACTCCTGCACCGGAACCATAAATTTTCAAAAAATCACCCTTGGAACGGTGAGATCTTAAAAAAAGGGTCAAGTGAAAAAGTGACATTCCGGGTTCCGAAACCCAAATGAAGGGCAAATGCTACCATAATCTCTGGATCATCAACTCTCATTACAAGAATCATTTTAAGCCTTAGAACGAGAATCTAGCACCACTAGCGGAAGAATTATGAAATTTCGAGTTCAATTTTGCTGAATTTCTGCAGCCATGGAGAGTGGTCGCAGCAACTTGAAACTTTTTTTCTGGATAGTCCTTGGACTGATCTCTATGCACAAAAAGTTTGGTGAGTTGGAAAAAATTCACCAAAGAATAACGAGTTTTCGAAAAAGTACAGGTTGGTTACGTCATCACTATGCAATTACGGATTATATTCCCAGATACCATTATATGTGCGACATGATCTTCTATAGATTATCTGTGCAATAGAACAAAAAGTAGGCCGATATCTGCTCTGGTTCAAAAGTTAGAGACGAAAGAAAAAGTGTCCCAATACTCGGTCGCTACTGTACTTGTTTGGTATCACTTTTTGTAAGGGTCTCTATAGTGACTGTGATTACTCATACTCAACTTTCTCTTCCAGTATAAATTCTGCGATGCAACGTTTCTCTTCATAGCACACTTCCATGTGGCCTAGTGAGATTAGGGAGAGCGAAGTGGTGTAATGGTCTATGGTGCCCTCCCATTCAATCCAACTCGGGTTTGAATCCCGGTATTTACGCCGCCTCCGCCCCACCAAGGCGCCCGCAAGGGGAATTGGTAGTGACTAGATCACTCGGTAAAGTAGTTCCGAAGATATTAGTCCCTCCGTACTGAATTATCCTTTAAATATTTTCGGTCATTGGCCTAGCAATGAGCTCCTGCAGGACGCAAGTGCCTTGAGTACGGGGATGTCTTTACCTTTTACCTTTAGCGCACTTCTGGTTTTCCCTACCTCTCTCATATCCTCCTTCCGTCTCTCCTATCCTAAGTGGTTAGAAAGGGTTTTCTATGCTCGAGCTCATCAGTCTCTCTCCACGTTTTTGGAGGCGGCCAACTGTTGGTCAGAAGACGAAATAACCAACAGATGCTCTCACATTTAGGATGGTTTCGGCCGACAAAGAGAGACCATCCATAATAAAACATCAAGACAGGAAATCTAAAGTCTTTTCTGTCAGGAAAGTCTTTTCACGTACACTGTCTCGAATGAGTATCCCACATCCACTGGTGGGATCGCTAGGTAACGGATAGGAGGGCACGCGCAAATTGGGGCTGGTAAAGGGGGTGGGCATACGCAACTAGGAAAAAAAAATTTTTCATGAAAATGAAAAAAGGGGCATGCGCAAATGAAACCAACCGAAATTTTTACATAAGGGTCCCCTTTTTGTGAAAAAAATCGGGGCACGCGCAAAAAAATTCGTCGCTTTTGAAACCCATCAGTGCCCACATCCTTACTCTGCATTTCACGGTAACACCTTCAAATTACCCATTTTTTTCACAACAAAAATGTTGAGCAGCGGCCCGCAGTTTTTCCAGCATAAATTGTCGAAAATCAGTCTAAAAAGAGGGTCACCCGTTCATTTGAAGCAAATTTTGATCGTGGCGACCCGTAATTCCAAGTCAAAAATTCTTCACTCGCGTATTTCTAACGTACCTATCATTAATTGGTCTATTAGCCATCTTAGCAACTGATTCCTCTTCGAAATGAGAGAGGAGAAGACCAGAGAAGAGAATGGATCGTGAAGGAAGGCCAACCAGCGCACTTGAGAGCTGATAACGAGAATGTGAAATTGTGACTCTGCCCCTCTTCCTTCCTACCTCTCTTGATACGTTCTTTCCACTTAAACAAGTGATTATAGCATTGACATCGCTCTCTTCACCGTTCCATCCATTCATTTCCTCCATGAATATCTCGACACTTCTATTTCTCATAGCACGAGCGATCTCTCCTTCCACACAATCCATACTCAGCATTACACTTAAATAAATCTTGATATGGGTGCAATGTGCGTGGGATGATATCGGAAAAGAGGATGGGGGTGAATGGGTAGGAAATCTCCTCTTGATTCACTGAGAACGAGACTTCCTCCATCTTCTAGCGAAGTGATTAGTCTATCGAGTACAGCCGAACTGTAATCCCATCCCTCTTCTTTCTTTCCCACTTCCAATTATTCAACTCACTTGCATTGATTGACATTCTCTATGAGAATGCATTTTCCCTGCGTGTAAGCGCGTACGAAAGGAGAATCAATCCATTCAAAGTACATCTCACTCCTTAGCTTATGTGATATAAAGAAATGATGAGGTACTTATGTGATACAAAGAAATGATGAGGTGATGAGGTATGTGATATGAGGCTGTTTGCGAGAGAGTCGAGCAAATCAGTTTGGGTCTGGCACAGCTCAAAAAGGTCGATTCTCTCAAACCGTGAGATTCGGGGTTCTTGAGGGTGCTGATGACGATGGAAACTTCGATTTTTCATTTTGGACCTTTTCCGGCTCCAGATGACGCCGCGTCGAAATCGGGGATGTGTGCGATACTCGGCCCTCGAGTCCGCTAAAATTAAGGTGCCGTGGCCCCCGGGGTAGAATTTGAGGCTGATCACGCCTGTCGACTTCATTTTTCATCAAATATTTTTAATGCGCTTAAATAGCGAACTTTTTGCTTAGGCATTTGCGGGCTTAGCTTTTTAGACAGGTCGAACCGGCTTGACCAGAGGATTTCAAAAAGGGGTTTGCGAGAAAAATAGAGTGCGCGGTCCCTGAGATTGATTCAAAAGAATATTCGAGGACGGCATTTCTCCACGTTGTTTACGCCGAAGCTCTTCCCTTCCCTCCTCTGCGTCTCTCTCTCCTGTTGACCTCCCCTCCCTCTGGTCTCTCTGACTGTCTGCGCTCTCTCTCATCTCCCCACTCTCTCGTCTCACCCTCGCCTGTCTGCGCTCTCTCCCATCGCTCCCTTGGCGTAAACAACGTGGAGAAGTGCCGTCCTCGAATACTCTTTTGAATCAATCTCAGGGACCGCGCGCTCTATTTTTCTCGCAAACCCCTTTTTGAAATCCTCTGGTCAAGCCGGTTCGACATGTCTAAAAAGCTAAGCCCGCAAATGCCAAAGCAAAAAGTTTGCTATTTAAGCGCATTAAAAAAATTTGATGAAAAATGAAGTCGACAGGCGTGATCAGCATCAAATTCTACCCCGGGGGCCACGGCAGCTTAATTTTAGCGGCCTCGAGGGCCGAGAATCACACACATCCCCGATTTCGACGCGACGTCATCTGGGGCCGGAAAAGGTCCAAAATGAAAAATCGAAGTTTCTATCGTCATCAGCACCCTCAAGAACTCCGAATCTCACGGTTTGAGAGAATCGACATTTTTGAGCTGTGCCAGCCTTTGCTCGACTCTCTCGCATACGGCCTCATATAAAGAAATGATGAGACAAACCTGCGTGATACATCGAAAATGTTTCTCACTGTATCTCTCACATCCATCGTAATTTCATCACAAGTGAGCATCAACTGAACGATATTGTTCATTTTTTTCAATTAATGATATAACGAGGGGTGAATTCGTTGGTTCGTTCCCATGAAGTACTTTGTCGATTTTCTTATAATTGAAGAACCTTCAACTGTAAGGTCAGCAAAAAATCAGCAAGAGAATGTGTGAAATTGAGAGAGTTTCTCACAATTCAAGTTGCTTCAACTGTAACGTAAAATTAAAACGCTTTAAGGAGTGAAAGTAGTTCATGCGAACGAGCCAACGAATTCACCCCTCCTTATATCTTTCTCGTCCTTACCTCAACCTCGCTCTCTATTTTCTCTAACATAGTGTACTCCCTCAATCTCTTAACACTCCTCACAAATGGAGCAAGGATGGACGAAAGTGATTCCACCAGCCGATTCATCGAGCCTTCATCCACTTTCTGAAACAATAATTGATATAATTCATTTAACGAGCAACGTATATAAGACTTCGTATATGTGAGAAACGTACAATCACGTAATATGAATTAATTAGTAGATAGTGATAAATAAATCAATTAGGTAATTAATATCGAACTACCAAACAAAGACCGGAATGCCATCATCACAAAAAATGTTATCCCGTTATGTTTTTCATATGGAATCGAACCTACAGAATTAATTATTAACCAAAAATATGAAGATTAGAGGGGAACTCGCGTTTAGGAACCTCGAAAAAAAGTTTCAAATTAATCTGAAAAGTGTCGGTGATAAGACATCTCGAAAAAACTACTACGAACAAGGACGTTTCGAAAAAAATTGCTCAAGTATCAGAATAAGAGGGTCATAACAAGGTTTCATAAAAACACGTTTGTGGAAAATATTTTTCGAAATGGAATTTTTCGAAACGTCTTTTTCCGAGTTACTTTTTTCGACGTGTCTTATCACCAAAAGTGTCCCTAACATAACTACCAAAAATTTTTTTGAGGAACGCGAGTTCCTAAACGCCAATTACCAAAAATATTAATATTAAAATAAGAATAATGAAAATGTTAAGGTTTTAGCGAATCAACGTTTGTAGAGACTCATTTTACTCATTTTCAATTGATCGGGCTTATAAATAATCTAAAGTAAAAATTTTCTTTTGCGAACATTTCACATTGTTTCCTTTGCTTGATCTGTCTCATTGTTTATATGAATACTAAAGCAACTGGCATCATCAATAGTCAAAAATTAAGCACGGAGGGAAAATGGACGATGGTTAAACGCAGAGCTCAATAATAGAAAAAAACACACCCCTGCGAATGAACCCGAATGATCGTGGTTGGGAGATGATTAAGTAGAACTAGTAAAACCATTTCCAAATGATGATAGCCTAAGGCCTCGCAAAATGAGAAAGAAAAGCGCACATAAGTGAGTAAAAGGCCCATTTTCAACCTTTATGGTAACCGACGTTGCGAACGACCGGCAAATCATGTGTTTGTAATCATAAGATGTGCCAGAGTCTGCGGAATGTATTAGAAAAGATAACAGCCTCTGGCATATCGAAACAAAAATGTAGTGACCCAAATTAAATAAGAAAATGACGCTTCACGAAAAAAATCTAGTCAAACGGGATCAGAATACTGATAAAGGTGCACAAGGGTAGATAGTGCAATGAGTGTGGAACGTATTTTTATAGAAACATTCAAATTTTATTCTGGCAAATGTATCGAAATAAATAAATAAATAAATGCACCAAAAACGTGGTAGTTGTGCGCCTTTTTAGAAACGACAGTCAAATTACGGTACATTAACCCGCACTCTGACTTCACGCTGCCCTACCTAGATATATTCTTCATTTATTACCTTGGACGGTACAACGGTTGTAGTTCCACTTTTACACAAAATGGATAATAAATAATACCTGTTCGAAACTTCCAATGAGCTCGCTCGCATCTGTATCACACGACAAAGAGATTACCTTAAATTTTAACTCATTACTTGCATACGCATAGAGATAAAAGATTGTTAAAATAAAGTGAGTTGTTAAAATATTTTGACATGCGAAGAAGCGACAAGTCGATGAAGACGCTATCTCGAACTCCTGTCACACACAATTATACTTTTCATAAATACATAATATCTCATGCTCTTTAATCATCAAATCTTACGTATTCAGAATCGAAAGAAAGCAATATCGTATTATTCATACTACGATGTAACCTATTTCTTACCTTTGCCAACTCAACTGTGTAAAGTATTCTTCTGTGGTCGAAGCACGCGTTGAGACCCTCGAATATCGATTGCGAAGCCAGATTCATCTCAATTATACAACAATGAGATTGATTGAAGAGCGTAAAGCATCTGTTTTTACAAAGAATTATTATTCAAAAATTTACAAATTTTAAAGTAAAATGAAACCTCATCCAAGAGAATCCATTCTCCATTCTTGATCGCTTTGAGAATACGACCATCATTCCATTCAAATGACATCTTTCCCTCTTCATCCACAAAAGGCACATCGCTACCGAACAAATCGCTCAGATCCTCAAAAAGATATCTCATATTTACATGAGCACATAAATAAGTTACCGTATGTTCAGATAGATTGAGTCGTGTGATGGAATATCCAGCAATAGAAGCAAGAGCCATAATGAGAGAAGACTTCCCATCCCACATCACTCGCTCCCTTCCCTTCACACTCGCTCCCTTCCCTTCACACTGGCTCCCTTCCCTTCACACTCGCTCCCTTCCCTTCACGGAGAGAGGTGACCTCTTCCCTCTCTCTGCTGCTCTCTCGAATTCACACGCTCTCTCGCCACGCCCTTCCCTTCTCCCGTCGAGCCGCCGGGATCTCGCTAGCTCAGGGTACCGAATGAGCAACTAACGAGTCGGTACCCCCAACGGTGAGATGACGCTCTTCGGCGACCTCGCCAGTCTGATTCCTTCTTCTCGTCCCCACTCTCCTTCCACTACAGGCCAGACACCGCCCTCCCAGCAGAGCCGAGGAACGAAACGCGCCGCCACATCTCAAGTCGTCGAGGTCACCACAGAGGAGCTGCTCCGATTCTGCCTCCGTCTGAGCAACGAACTCCAGGAGCAGAAGGAGCACACGCTGCAACTCGAAGCCAAGATCTGTGAGTTAAGTGCCCGGATCGCGAATCCTCCCCCTCCCCCTACCGTACCCGCTATCACCCCTCCCCCAGTGGTCACCCTCGATGATGATGATATGAATGGCTCCACCCACGCCCCTATCATCACTACGACCCATGCCACCAAAGATACATCCACTACCCCCGACCCTATCCTTCCTCATGAGGCCCCCTCTGATCTCGAACGATCAGTCGTTATCGCCCGCCTCCCCATCGATCGATCCCTCAGCCCTCTGCAACAAGTGCACAACGACTACGAGCAGGTAATAGCCTTGACCGACCTGGTTGGCTACCCTGCACTCCCCGTCGCAGTGTATCGAATGCCTGTCGGAGCACCTGGAGCTGAGTACAACCGATTGACGAAGGTCGTTCTCCCAACGAAGAAACACGCGCAGATGCTCATCAAGAACGCTAATCGGGTGCTGAAGGATAGACACTTCTCGGGTGTTTACATCCGCGCCTCCTTTGCCAATCCAGAAGACCGTCCGAAGACGCCGGCTGCTGGACGGAAAGGATCCCGCCACCGTACCCCCTCCCAGTCTCGCAATCTGAATAGACCTGCAACCCAGCCCGACCGTCCCTCTACTCGTTCCCGCTCCAACTCGGTATTTAGTGATACGAGATTCCCTCCTCAAGATGCTCGTCGGAATAGAAAGAACTCTGTACGTCGACAGAGATTCCCTCCCCCTACTTTCCCCCAGTTCACGCCTCCCCCTCGACCCCTCTTCGACCCCCTCCCTCATCAAGTATACCCGCAGCAGCCGACTATGCCTTATTCCCCGTTCCCCCCTCACTATCCGTACAGTAATCCATTCATGTCTTTTGCATCTCAGTACGGGGCTCCACCCCACATGGGCATGCAGGGAAACTGGCAGTAAATCTCCGGACCTCTAGGCACTCAGACAGAAACTCACTCACTATTACTGCCTTACTAGCCAACTGTCGCTCTGTTAGAAACAAGCTACCGTACCTCTCACAAGTCCTAGCTCAGAAACACGCTATCATCTGCCTCACTGAAACATGGCTGACTTCTGCTTTTCCGAACTCGCTTCTGCTAGACGCGCAAGAGCAATACTACAACACCTTCCGTAGAGACCGAAACTCACGTGGTGGCGGTGTTGCTATTCTAGTCCACTCTTCCATAAGTGCAATTCACGTAGCTGATGAAACTGTGAACGGCTCACATGAACTTTTAGCCATTGATATAGATATCAATGGTGACCTGCTTAGAATAGTCTGCGTTTACCGTAACCCAAAAGCCACTACTTCTCAGACTGAATTGATCACGAAATCAATAACTGACCTTTGCTCATGCCCGCAGCCTACTGTAGTAACAGGTGACTTCAACCTACCCGATATCGATTGGTCAATCCACCCCTTACCACAGCACCAATCGATCACCCCTTCTTCACAGTCAGTTATCGATCTCTGCCGTGCAACTAAACTCGCGCAGCTTGTCAAAGAACCCACTCGAAAGGATAACATCCTCGACCTCGTGTTTTGCAATAGCCCAGGTCTAATTAGTAGCGCTAAAGTGGGACCACCCTTTGACATTTCTGACCATCACATAGTTGAATTCAAGCTCTCTCTCACGCATTCTGTACCCGCTTTTACGTTGCGTAGAGACTTCAAGAAAGCAGATTACGAAGTTATCAACTGCCAACTGGCAAACGTTGATTGGACTGGTGCTTTCTCGACCCTTACCCACGTTGACCAAATGTACGATCTACTGATGAAACTGATACAGAAATCGATCGATGTTCACGTCCCTTGGGTTAAAGTAAACATTACTCACGGCAAAGTTCCCCCACACATTGAGCGCCTCGTTAACAAGCGTTTCTCGGCTTGGCAACATGCAATTAGATTAGATGACCCAGCACTGAAGCTTAAGTTTGAACAGTTGAATAGAAAATTTAGAAAAGAGTTGATCCGCTACCACAAGACAATTGAAAAGAAAGTCATTGATAGTGGCGACAGCAACAAGTTTTTCCGTTACATGAAACGCTGCTCTAACAAGCAGAGAGGCGTAGAGGGTCTAAAAGCAACTGACGGAACTGTGATAATGGATGATACCGGGAACGCAAATCTACTCGCAGAAACGTTTGCAAGTGTCTTTACAAACGATAATGGCGCCATCCCCGTTAGGCAACTACTCCCAAACGCTGGAAATTACCAAGAGCCAGAGTTCATGAGGCATGAAATATGCTTACTTATCGAACGATGGAAGCGCTCCTCCTGTAGAACACCCGAAAACATCGACCTCGGCTATATCAAAAAGATAGCTGTCCCCATTTCAGCACCACTAGAGATTATTTTCCGCCACTCTTTCGAAACAGGCATAGTACCATCACCCTGGAGGCACTCGATTATCACCCCAGTCAAGAAATCTCCACCATTCTCCAACCCCCTTAACTACAGACCAATTTCGATCACTTCCCTATTTTGCCGCATTTTCGAACGCCTCCTTTGCAAACCCATAATAGCGCATTGCGAGGACCTCGACATCTTCCCTGACGAACAATACGGGTTCAGAAAGAAACGTTCACGCGAGCTCCAAATGCTAGACGCTCTTGAACATTGGACAACGTCCATTAGCGAGGGAAAACCAGTAGACGTCATATACTTTGACTTTGCGAAAGCTTTCGATCGAGTCTCTCATCCCAAACTGAAACACAAACTTGAAACGATAGGCCTCTCAGCAAAAACAAACAGATGGATAGCTAGCTACTTGGCTGGCAGAACTTTCCAAGTTAGAGTGCGCGAAAACCTTTCCACTTCCCTTGCAGTTACCAGTGGTGTTCCACAAGGATCTGTACTTGGACCACTCCTGTTTCTCATTTACACCAGCGAAATCCCATCACTAGTACAGAACAACGGAGTCATTGCGCGAATGTACGCAGATGACATAAAAATATATCGCGCTTTTAGAAAAGGGGACGACTATGCCCCATTACAAAGTGCAATTGAAACCATAGCAAGTTGGGCTGAAGAGTGGCAGCTCCCTCTCGCAGCACACAAATGTAACTCTCTGCACTTAGGTAGAACCAACCCTAAGAGAGAATACACTATAGGCACCACTAAACTTGAGCAGAAATTAGAAGTCAAGGACCTCGGTTTTGTGATAGAAAAGTCCCTTATCTTTACAAAACACTGCCAATCCATAGCTATGAAAGGCAAAGCTGCATGCCACACTATACTTAGGGCGCTCAGGACTCACAACATTGAAATACTCCTAAAAGCATTCACTATTTACATTAGACCCATTCTAGAAAGCGCATCCATGGTCTTCAACCCATACCTTCCTCGCGACAAGAAAATACTGGAAAAAGTCCAGAATTACTTCACCCGCAGATTATTCATGCGATGCTACAAAGCAACGTGGCAAACCATGCCTAGAGCCACAGCTAGAAACACCAAACTAGGTATTACTTCCTTAGAAAAGCGCAGAGAGGAAATAGACCTGAAGTCAGCAATTAAGCTGCTGAGAGGCAGAAACAAAATCTCGAAACGAAAACCACACCACTTTTGTTACTACTTTACCCGAAACGGCATCAACTTCACAAACAGCGTCTCTCCCTCCAACTACAGGCACCACAGTTTCTTCCCCAGAGCGGCAAGGCTAGTAGTAAAATCCGGAATACTGACCAGTTTCTCTGAGTGACCCCACACTATTGCTCCTATCCCTGCCATTCTACGTCGTTGATCCTACATAATTTTCTATTTGCATCCGCGTTTCTCCACGTGAACACGCATATATATATATATATACATCCAGGAGATCCTTCCAGTAGGAATGGCTCAATTCACGCAGTGACACACTCATTTAAAACAAATTATTCACCTTATGCCATGATAGAACGAGCATCCTCAAATTATTTGGAGCTGGCCATTTGTGCTAAAGGTTAATTTTTTTAAAAAAATAACCTTCTCATGTTGGAAGTCAAGATGACATTGTCGAAAGAGAGGTGAGCAGGAAAATAACGAGAATTCGAAGAGAAAAGCGACTGAAATATTTACAATCAATATGCACTCAAGAGCAAGAACAAAGTAATAAAAATAAAAATTAACCTTTTCATCAATCTTATTCTTAAAGACGCTTTGGAGAGTGTTGATGACAACAGTTTTGTCAGCATCGGATCTGCATCGACCAGCGAGAAGAAAGAATCTTCAATTGAAGAATGATGATGCGAGTGATGCAAGTAGCAAGTGTAATACTCGTGATGGAGCATAGCTGATTGCCAGTAAGATCCCTCTTCAGAACAGAGTCGATTACCCCATCGGAAAACATCGCGAAGAGTCATTAGACCATCTTTTGACGAGAAAAAACCTCAAATATTTCAATCTATTTCACCAACGAATCTAATCATTTATTACCCGCAACACTTCTCTCCAATCTCAATTTTAGAAGCACATTGAGCATTTTCTTTGCTTGGGAATCAGCGATCTAAAAGAGGAGAAATTGGATAGAAAGGAGAGGACTGCGATGAAGATGACTCACCTCACACCTTGCACACACCATCTGAGATAGTTCGTCGAGAGGCAGAATGGGAAAGAGAAGGACAACGAAACGAGGAAGAAGAGCTCGAGAGAGGCTTGCGACCTGGAATCGAGAAGGGTGATGGGAAAATACGCATCGGGGAAAATCACATGGGAAAATTGGTCTCGGAAACGGACATTTCAGAAAAATCCAACTGGGAATAGAGAGGACAGTGCCCGTCATGGTGAAGTAACGTGGGATTACACAGAAAAGGCACCACACCACGATTTTCAATATTTTATTTTCGTTATTATTCAATTTTTTAAAATTTTATTTTCTATTTATAAAAATATATAATCGAAATACCAATCGATCAAAAACCAGAAACAGACCAGTACTTGTGTTTGAGCTATGATATTCCACTTTGAAACTTTCATTGTCGATTTTGTATTGTTCCGAATGCGTCCTTGTGATAATTTCAATTATATTAATAAAGTCCACATCTAAATGAGTAGGAAACAAAAGAGAGCTAGCACAAGGAGCGATTCGGAAGCAAGCGGCAGCATCGAAAAGATAGTAGAGTTTCAAACATTTCACAAGTATAACGCGCTCTCTCTCTATTTCTGCGACCTCATGTATTTTGTTACTCTAAATTCAATAAAACAGACTTTCCTCTGTTGCAGTATTACAAAAACAGAACATCGCTTTCGTTCGGAATCGTGTATAATTCATAATGGAACAGTGCTTGCCTAACCTTGTCGATATGAGTGTTCACCTTGTGTATGCAGCATTAGCGTAGGGACCACCGAACCGCAAAATTAGAAACGAGAGCCGGGGAAAGGTCTGTGCCACAGAGAGACGTCGAAATTCCCGGGAACTCAAATATAAACATTAATCTTGTTTTTCAACGATTTATCGATTTTTAGGATGTGTCCCTCTCACTTTCTTGTACAAATTACTTGAACTGATTGCAACAAATCATATATTAACAAAAAAGAAAAATTCATGGAGGCAAACACATTCAATTTGAGCCTCAAATTCTCGCATTTTCTGTATTAATTATATTGCGAGCGAGTTTCGAGATGTGCCATCCTCTTTTCGTTATCAAACACTTCTATGGTCTAGTAGTGACCTTTTCACGAAAAATTAGGCGAATAGATGGGAGCAAACCTATTACAATCGGGCGCGGAACATCAGATTAATTTAATATTTTCTGTAACGTTGTATGCCGATTTTAACTATTTTTGGTGATATTAGCCACTTTAGTAGGTCGTGATACACAATAAGGAAGTAACAAAAGTGCCGTTTTTTAACAGAGAGCTTATCTAGAGCAACTGGGTGCGAGGCTACAGTATACCGCAATACTAGAAGCACTCCATGTGGCTTCCACACAACGAAAAGTGTGACTAAACTTATCAATCTATAGTCGAGCAATATTGTTCTACAGCATAGAACACAGAAAACAGGAGGAAATACTATTTGAAAAATCCATCAATTGACACATCGAACTGCCGTGACCCAATTGACTGGCACTACACCACGAGGGGCGGGGCTTAGTGAGGACATCTGATTCTCGTTTAAATAAAAATATTTGAAAAATCTGAAAACGCTATCGTGATTCTGCATCGTCGATTACCCAATTCCAGCGAAATGAGATGGTAACAATGAGTTTCAAGTTTTACGTGGTGGTCCCTAGCATTAGCGACCGCAGTCTCCGCCCACTTTCTTCTATTTACGAATTCCCCGCTACTGTCTGCACCCGACCACACCATCAAATTCTATCGCGAACTGTCAAAGTACACCTCTTTCAAAATTTATTTTCTATGTTTTAGAAAATATTTGCGACTATATTTTAAATCGGATATTATAATACTCACATTGATTTACCTTTCGGGATG
>LS496181.1:305671-317103 GCA_900490845.1 Pristionchus japonicus
TCCGCCCACTTTCTTCTATTTACGAATTCCCCGCTACTGTCTGCACCCGACCACACCATCAAATTCTATCGCGAACTGTCAAAGTACACCTCTTTCAAAATTTATTTTCTATGTTTTAGAAAATATTTGCGACTATATTTTAAATCGGATATTATAATACTCACATTGATTTACCTTTCGGGATGGTCACTTAGGCGTTCGTTCTATTTTCCCCTTCTCGTGAGAAAGTGTTGAAAAAAGCTCATATTCCGCGCATTTCAACTTGTTTTTTCGGCCTTGGTATTTCGAGGTATTTCTTTAATTCTTTTCTAAGATGATGCCTAGAGCATCGAATTTCCATCGCGTGATGAGCGCACCTTGCCGCCCCTTGCCCAAACTTTGCTGCAGTTCGAAATGCATTGCGTACCATTCCAACCACACTCTGTTCTCTGTTATGCAACCTTTATTATAATTTGTTTTTGGTTTAGGGACCACCATCCAAATCTGAATTATTTTTTAATCAGCCTGATTTCAGTTTCATTGTAGTGAGGCGCGGTACTGGACTTCGAAATGATAACTAGATTACCAAGTTTAGTTGAAAGTTTTTGCAAACAAAGGGTCTCGTCGAACCTCCGCCCCCCCGTGGTGCGTTGACTGGTTCCTTGTGTCACCTATTTTTCCGTGTGTCGCTAATTAAAATTTTAAACGTTATTATATTTTCTTTCTTTCTTTATCACAAGCTGGAGATCAATGAGTATATACCAAGTTGCACCGTCCCTTCAGAAAATTGAGTCGCTTTCACACAAAATATCGATGATATATACCTACAGTAATCATCTGCGGATCATCATCTACTTTTCACGCTGTAATTATACACACAATAAATCCTCACTGCATTTCCCTCCCCATTTCTCTCTGATGGGAAGTGGTTTCACCTAATACCCCTCGTCTCTGTCAACGACTAATCAAGAGGAATCCCCATCCAAGCCGGAGTGGTCACCGTGTGATGGGTACGACCTACTAAGATGTTTGGTCCCTCGGATTCTGGGTTCAATGATTCTCGCTCAAAGATAGATCATTCGACCCTGGTGGACTCAAGCTCAAAGAAGAATCATCAAGTTCTATCGCGGTTCGGAAGATCGGAGCCCTTTCTCCAGCCATATATTGGGTCTGCGACAAGGAAAGAAGACCGATCCCCCCACCCGGAACCTGGCCGAAAGAATATCAAATGAGAAGATCCAAACCCCTTCCTGATACCCACTTGATCTGCGCCTCAAAAGCGACACAGATAAATTCATTCATACATTCATTAATTGATCGAAGCGTACCCATAACTGATGAGAATTCTCAGTATCTGAAGAGGAGAAGATGATTAATGATAACTGAAAAAAAACTGAAAATCAGGGATGACAGAACGCAGTCAACTCATGTCAAAATTATAAGGCGACAAACAAATTGAGCGGGTTTAAAGGCGTAAATAATTTTTGTGTTCACATGGGAATGGTCAGAACTCACATTCCCTGATCGGAATGAAACTTGCAGCGTTTACTAAGTCGGTCATGCTGATCTCAAATCAGTTTTCAAAAGCTGCCAAATGTTTTTCTCAGGAAAGTTGCAGCATGTTGTTGTTTTGCGTGTGATTTTCATTGAGCCGATCGCGCAGCGCGTATACAAACTCTCCATCCACCCTCCCAACAGCAGGCATAAATGAGGGTCTGGTTCGATTCCCCGCCATCGCGTTTTTGTTTCGCCAGTGTTATAAACCGATGTCTTTGCAAAAATTTGTAAAATGGCCAAGTTTTTACAAGTTTTGCACGCTTATTCATCTATTGCAAAGGACTGGAGCAGATTTTTTTTACATGGGTTTTGGAGTATATCTCTCATGTGTCACTGGGGCATAATGTGTGACGGAGAATTGTGCTAACAAAAAATTGAGACAATGCTGAACCAATCAAAAACAAGTGCTATGCTTTGTTGAATCTTTTTTTCACTTTTCAAATTTGAGTAGTCGGAGTGAGTTGTCGCTCAACTTGATGTTCCGGATTAATAAAATCGATCCATTCCAGGCTTTGTAATAGATGAATAAGCGTGCAAAACTTGTAAAAACTTGGATATTTTACAAATTTTGCAAATACATCGGTTTCTAAAACTGGTCAAACAAAAAAGCGATGGCGGGGAATCGAACCAGACCCTCATTTAAAATTATTTAAAATAACAAAATACATGAGTATAAAATCTGACACGGCTATATCACCCTGCTCAAGAGAAAGCATACTGTAGAAACCAGGGTGCTTAGGGACCACCACGTAAAATTTGAAACTCGTTCTAAATATCCTATTTCTCTGGTTTTGGGTAATCGACGATGCAGAATCAACATAGCGTTTTCAGAATTTTGAAAGATTTCCCTTTAAACGAGAATCAGACGTCCTCATTAAGCCCCGCCCCTCGTGGTGTAGTGCCAGCTAAGTTGGGTCGCAACAGTTCACTGTGTCAATTCTTGTAAATTTCAAATTCACTTTTCCCTTTTATTTTTGCTTTTATTTTGACGATCAAAATTATATGACCCATAATTGATCACTTTAGACGTAGTTACGATCATGCGAAGGCAGCAATGGGACTGATTATTTTCGAGATATACTGTATCACAGGATGAATACTTGAACACGCTGATTTTCTTCGCTTATTTACGTCTAAGACATAGTAATTAATTTGCTAAAGAAGATTATAAGCATAAAATAAAGAAAAATATCGAGTTCGTCAAGCTGGGAACAGCTAAGATGCCCAATAAATCAATACTTTCCCACTTCCAGATGGGAACCCTACAGTAACCTGTCATTATCATAATGGGGTCCAGGTCATATTTAAAGATGTTTGCTCTCTACGATTTCTCTGGTTTTTCGCTGAATGTTGATATGAAGTCTGTTGAACAATTTGAGAACAAAAATGGGAAGGCGCATCGCTTCCAGCGTTTTGAAATGAATAAAGTTTAAAAACAGCGTAAATGAACATTGAAATTACTCATGTTTGCTCTCTACGATTTTCCTTATATTTTCGCAAAATGTTCTTTATGAACGAAATATCTCGACGAACTGACAATTAGAGAGGCGCATGTCCAAATTAGCCTGGAATAATTGTAATAGTAATTTAACGCGCATATTTGAAATCCCGGGAAGTTCGACGTTTCTCATGTGGCACGGACCTTTCCCCGGCTCTCAATTTTAAATTTCCGGTTTGGTGGTCCCTACAGGGTGCTTTCAGGTTTCACAACAATCGCTGTTTTGACGCTATTTCGCTTTTTTAAAAATTATTTCTATTTGTATTCGATTCGCCATACCCGATTCCCTGAGATGCCTAGCAGCAAAATATTTTACGGCGCCTAGAAAAAAATGGCTCTGCGGTCCCTACTTACTGCATACTGCAAACTGATCTTGAGATGAAGAGTGCGTGAGATTCACGAGAGCTTCACCGAGAGAGTCGATCTTATCAAATCCATTGGCGCAGTTTACAGACATGCAGCGATCGGATATATTACTCTGAAGAGATCGTGTAAATGCAGTGAGAAGAGAAGATACACATGGAAGATGACTGCGAGAGAGCATCCAATCCTGAACACATCACATGAAGTAAAGAAGCAACAAAGGTACATATCAGCAGCGGTATTTAATGGCAGAACGACCGAATGGTGTAAGGCGCCGCCGGACATGGCACCATTCGAAGGGTAACGAGTTAACTAGATTATCAAAACGATATATCGAAATTGGTTCATTACGTATGCGATATATCGTTTTGGAGGCGGTAGGGACGGTGGCAGTGTTCACAGATGAGCGAAAAAATTAACGTGTCTATGTGCAAACCGAAGCTCATCCTACCCCATTTCGAGTTTTCAAGTTAGAATTCAAAAATACTATCAAAACAAGGAGAAAAACAGCAAAGAAAGGAGGCACGATTCGCTATACAAAAGTATTAAAATATATATAAATGAGCGAGCGAACGTTGAGTTAGATAGCGACCGCAACAGCAATATCGTGGAAATTTTTTATAACGTATTGGCTTGTGATATTCCTATGCAAATTGATGTTGTGAATCCATACGAAAAAAGAAAATCCCAAAAATATTAAAAATGGATTTTCTAAAGCAATTTTCAGAAATAGCGAAAATCCCAGCCAGGTACAGTATACTTGCCTAGAGTTGGAGCGCATCTTAGGCCAGCTTCCGAATTTGAATTTTTAAATCAATTTTAAACTACGTTATTACATATTTATAATGTTCAAAAGTGTCATCAATATTTTTGCGCATTGCTATTGATCATATTTGAACAAACATAAAATGGAAGAACAATGATTTATTGGGGTAAAGATAGAAATGTGTAACAGGGTCTATCACAGTCTTTCCAAATCGCGACACAAGCCAAACGACCACCGGGCGGGCATGATCGTTATAGTCGTAGCATAGAGGAAGGTCAAGAGCATCTAAAAAAGCACAGGCAAAAAATGGACATTCCAAAAATGAGCTAAAACTGTTGAGGAAAGAATTTGGCTAATGTGTCATATCTACCCATTTTCCGATTATGGTGGTCCGCTCAATTTAGAGAGGTCCGTTTTCGTATATAGTGGACCGGAGAATATGGTGGTCCCGAATATAATGGTCCGCCGGAAAATATAAACGTACAAAAAATATAACGGTCCACGAAGGACCACTGTAAATACAAATTTCCATGTGTATTTCATTTGTCGGACCACCGTAGTTTCACAAATACAGACCATCATAATTTTTCTCGGACCACGAAAATAGTATGGTCCGAAATTGGGAACTTTATAAAATTCGCACCTCTCTAAATAGAGCGGGCTACCATAATCGGAAAATGGGTAGATATGACACATTAGCCAAGAATTTTTGAAAGGTGATGAAAAATTTCAATCGCGAACAAAGAAGGCGCGTCCACTTCAAATGCCGTAAATGACTGTCTATCTCGATGGACAGATTGATGACGGCAGGGGGATTCGAACCTGAGCTCCAAATTGGGCGCTAGTTTTTTGACAGAACATGGGGAACAGAACATGCACAAACATGTATTTTTGACAGAACATGCATGTGGTATAGACTCGGGATTTTTTTATTATTAAATTCTCCGTACCTTTTTACATATCCTTCGAACTTTAGCCCCCTGAATCAATTGGAACATGGTGAACTATTTTTTTGAAAAGTTTGTGAGAGCCGATTTTTCACTATTTTTCAATTTTATTGAAAAATTGATGTTCAATCCTTTTGAAACTCGGCTCGTGACCATAACTTTTGACGCTCTCTCGAATGGTATACAACACGTGACGTCAAAATCAAAGAGAAAAAAGTCGATCTCAAAGATCAAAGATCAACATTTGGGTCCAATTTTCCGGCTGAAGTGTATCCCGCCCCAAGGGACTCCAACCACCGAGTATGAACCCCTGGGAGCGATTTTCAACTATTGTACCACTTGCCCTTCGAATCTGTACGTTCTTAGGCTGATCGTGTTTTAAATGGTTCAAACAGTATATTAGGTTTTAGATTTGTAAAAAAAAACAAATTAGGCGGTACAGGCGGTATCATTTCACCAATATGAACAGCAAAAAATAGTGTACCCATGAGGAGAACACTCACATCGACAAAGCTAGGAATGCCCTGTTCCATTTGGAATTACATGATTCCGAACGAAAGCGATGTTCAGTTTTTGTAATAATGCAACGGAGGAAGGTCTGTTCAATTGAATTTAGTCTAAATTATTTAGAGTAACAAAGCAAATGGGGTCGCAGAAATAGAGAGAGAGCGCGTTATACTTGTGAAATGTTTGCAACTCTGCTATCTTTTCGATGCTGTAGCGTGCTTCCGAATCGCTCCTTGTGCTATTTTTCTCTCCTTTGTTTCCTATTCATGTAGATGTGGACTCTATTAATATAATTGAAATTATCACAATGACGCGTTCGGAACTATAGAAAATCGACAGTGAAAGTTTTTAAGTACTGGTCTGTTTTTGGTGTTTGGTCGATTGGTATTTCGATTATGTACTTATTGAAGGAAAAAATTAATTTTTTAAAAAATCGAATAACAGCGAAAATAAAATATTGAAAATCGTGATGTGGTGCCTTTGCTGTGATATCCCATGTCACTTCACCATGGCGGGCACTGTCCTCTCTAGATTTCAACCTGCGATTTTTTATCCTATCGCTATCTGATGTATGCGATATGTTTAGTAAATACAAAAAATGATCCGCCCATGAAACAATTTAAATATCTAATTTTGAGAAAGGAATTTCGATCTTCTCCCATTTCTCCACCCATATATTCAATTAGCACTACGTCGTGGGCCTACCTAGCCTAGTACGTGATTGTATGAATCCCTCATCCATTGAGATATCTCCGCGGATGCCGCGGTCTTTATTAGTTCCGGATCTATCGACTAGGATTTGTCACTTGATTGGTATCACTTTCTGTAAGTGTATCTATAGTGACTTATATTCAATTTCCGCTTCCATTGTAAATTCTGCGATCAATTTTTTCTCTTCATAACGCACTTTTCCCCTATCTCTCTCATATCCTCCTTCCGTCTCTCATATCCTAAGTGGATAGAAAGGGTTTTCTATGCTCGAGCTCATCAGTCTCTCTCCAGGTTTTTGGAGGCGGCCAACTGTTGGTCAGAAGACGAAATAACCAACAGATGCTCTCGCATTTAGGATGGTTTCGGCCGTCAAAGAGAGACCATCCATAATAAAAAGATAGGGACAAATTCCAATACACAGTTAGCTATTATAGCTGCCAATAGCCTCCATTCGTCAATAATTCTTTCTACGGGTTCATGCAATTATAACGGGGAATCGTTCATTAACCTCGATCTAAGTTACTTCCCTCATTGTGACACCTCCCCCCTCCCCGCCCTCCTCTCCCGCTCCTCTATCCCTCCTCCTCCTCCTCTCCCTCTCTCGATTGTCTCCAATTGAGTGGGAAAATACACGAGTTGATCTTTCCTCCAAGGCAAAGACGATATCAAGTTGAAGATGAGGGAATTGAGGGGAGAGGGTGGATGGATGGATGGAGGAGATTGAGGAAAGAGGATCCTCTCCCCATTTATTGTTACTCGTGTGCTCATCTATGCTCATGACTTGTTAGCTAAATTGGACGAGTCAAATGAGAGTTGGAGAGGATTTCGGATTCTGAATCTGATGAGGGGCATCCTTCCCATCACAACAACCATCACTCCAATTCCCATCGGCTATCCCATCTCACCTCCTCATCTATATCTAATCACTTCATCACAGGCTCCGCCCACTTCCAAACAGATGCCGTCAACGGTGACATCCCAAATGGGAGGAAATGGACTGGGAGTTCCCTTCCTTCCATACAAGATTGAGAATGGAACGTATTATCATCAATCCTAGCTTAGTTTCTCTCTCTCTCTACTCCATCATACCATTCCCTTCCATTGAATACCTCATCTTAATTTATTCTCATCTTAATTTTTTTTAGAGGGAAGGGAGAGGGAAGCCTTATTCTCTTAGGGTCTCCAGCCACACGAGACAACCATACTAAACAATGGTTGTATACGATAAGCCAGTGATGTGAGAAATAAGGGATGAGGGAGGAGGAACATCGAAAACCACCTAACAGAGGGTACTGTAGAGAGGCCCAAACCAGGACCTAACCAACGGTTTCGGTAACCCAGGTGGCGAGGTACGGTAGGGGAGGGTACGGTGAGGGTAAGGCTGCCATGACCCCAGGGGTAGAATTTGATACTGATCACGCCTGACAACTTTATTTGTCACCAAATATCTATCTAAACTCCTATATAAAGCAGAGGTGTCCATGCGTGCGTGCGTGAGTGCGTCCGTGTGTCCACCAATTGCGAAATGCACGTGAACAAGTTTCGTAACACGCGTGCCTCTCCTCAGGATTGGAAAATATTGCGAAACTCGGGATTACGATATAGGTGTCCCGCGATAGAGGAGAAGAGAGTGGAGGAAGGGGGAGGAGAGGGGAGAAGTGAGGAGGGGAGGAGAGGGGAGAAGGGAAGAGAGTGGAGGAGAGAGAATGAGAGGCGAGGAGAGGGGGGATTCTCGAATATTCTCACAATCAGGGCCCATCTGGTTTTTAATATGGTTAAATAGTGAACTTTCTGCCCAGGCATTTGTGGGCTTAGATTCTTGTACAGATCTAACCGGTTTGACGAGAGGATTCCTAAAAGGTGTAAAATAGCCAAATCGAGCGCCGGAGCTCTACGATTGATGCAAAAGGGGACGGGAATGGCCTCTCCCTCTAGTTATTAACGAGTCGTTAACTCCTGGACCCCTTCAAATATATATCTCCCCTCGCCTATCTACTAGGGTGGCGAATCCGGATCACGGATATCCGAACTTGTTTACCACCTCAGACGGATATCCGAGAGAGGCGCGTTTACAACCTCTCTCTCTCGGGTCATCCGTTCATCTATGCCACTGGGTAAATGAGCCGAAAATGAGCCTTTTTTTGGCTCCAAACTGGCTCACTTTAGGATCAAGGCTCTATTCTCGAGCCTCAGTGGTCCGAATGAGGACTTCTATACATCTTTGAAATCTGAATCGAGAGAAGAACTCGAAGAGCCGGTTAAAAATATGCTAGTTTTCTAATTCGGACCACTGAGAGCATATCCGTTAATGAGCCGGTTTGGAGCAGAAAAAGGCTCATTTTTACGATCGCCCACTGAGTACGGATATCCGCATGGGCCGATTCTGACCCGATGAGTCCCTCTAAAATAGCGACCCGAGGATCCGGATTCGCCACCGCGCCATTCCCGTCCCCTCTCGACAACTCTTCTGCATCAATCTTAGATTTTCGGCGGTCAATTTGGCGTGATCAGCAACAAATGCTAACCCTGGGGTCACGGCGGCTTCAGCTCTAATTTATGCAAATTTGCAAACTTGGGCATGCATTTCCGTTCATCTCGTCAAGCCCGAACGAAAAGTGCAAGGCGTCCAAAACACAAAAACGAACCAGGGTCCGAATACCCCCTCAAAAATGACATGAGGAATCGCGATAGGATTACCCACCCCGCGGCGGTACGCCAAAAGTTGTTCCCACAGGTCCCACAAATACACTATGAATAGCCTGAAGGATGCTCTTTTCAAATCCGCTTAGGAAATAATTTTAAAAAATTTCATTCCATAGTTACAGCTGGTCAAAGGCGGTCGCTTTTGCGATTTTTCACAAAACTCGGCTCACTAAAAAATTCATAAGTCCGTTCAAAATAAAGATTTTCACTCGCTCTTGGCGGCGATCGAAAGAGGAGACCTCGAGCAACTTTTAAAAAATTATAAACTCATTCCTGGCTCTTGCGCTGATTCGGAGTGGTCGGGTGCGCTGGTGAGGAGCTGTCGGGTGGGGATAATCCATTCCCCAAAAAGCGACCTTGCGGGTTTTTGAAGCATCGATATATGCCTATAAAACTGCAAAAAAAGCTAAGGATTCTGGGAGGGGAAAAAAAAGTGGGCTCACTTTAGTGTCCCGACCCATGGATAAGTTTCGAAAACAAATACTTCCGCGAGCTCATCTGACCCCAAATGTGCTCAAATTTATTGAAAACTATCAAAAACAATGATTGAAAGCTTTTGGGGGCATATTTGAGGGATTTCCGATGGTCAAAAACGAGATTCCAAACCATGGTGACTCGTATGTTCATGAGCGTTGGAATTGACATTCCAGAAGCTTTCCTTCTGTCAAATGACGACCGTAGGGATGCATTTTCATGTAAAACTCAAAAATCAACCATAGGGACCCATGTGGTCAAATCCCCGGACTATGCCTTGACCGCATTTCCGTCAGTGTGACGACACAAGGAATGTTCTCGAAAACCAATTGTTCCGCTTCTTTTTTGAATTAAAATGAGGTGACAGTTATTAAAAATGGCCATTAACAATGATTGAAAGTCTTTGGGGGCTATCTTGAGGGGTTTCCGATGGTCAAAAATGGGATTCCAACCCATGGTGTCTCATACGTTCATGAGCGTTGGAATTGACATTCCAGAAGTTTTCCTTCTGTCAAATGACGATAGTAGGGATGCATTTCCATGTAAAACTCAAACATCGACCGATGGGAACGATTTCCCCTCCCAGAATCTTTAGCTTTTTTGCAATTTTATAGGCATATATCGATGCTTCAAAACGCGCAAGGTCGCTTTTTGGGGAAAGGACTATCTCCACCCGACAGCTCCTCACCAGCGCACCCGACCACTCCGAATCAGCGCAAGAGCCAGGAATGAGTTTATAATTTTTTAAAAGTTGCTCGAGGTCTCCTCTTTCGATCGCCACCGAGAGCGAGTGAAAATTTTTAACTTTGAACGGACTTATGAATTTTTTAGTGAGCCGAGTTTTGTGAAAAATCGCAAAAGCGACCGCCTTTGACCAGCTGTAACTATGGAATGAAATTTTTTAAAATTATTTCCTAAGCGGATTTGAAAAGAGCATCCTTCAGGCTATTCATAGTGCATTTGTGGGACCTGTGGGAACAACTTTTGGCTTCCCCCGCGAGGCCTCGAAAATGGGTGATTCTATCGCGATTCGTCTCATATGCAACCCACATTTTGAACTTTTTTTTAAAAAAAAGGAACCCACATAAGGACAAATTTTTGCTCAGCGACCTGCAAAAAATATAAAAAAGAACCCACATTTTGCAAAACTTTGGGAAATTTTTCAATTGTTTTTAAATAATGCAAAGTCCAGAAAGCTCAAAATAGCCTACTGAGCGCAGCCTGTGCTGGCCAGTTTGATGACGAATGAAGTGTTAGGGGACCTCAGTCACCCTCTGGAGAATCGATATCGAAAATAAAATTCATGATCCCAACGGCAAAATTTCGAGATAATTTGCATAATGTGCCCGTGAGAACAGTTTTTAAAGGGTAACATGAGGAAGATGCAAATTTCGCATGTGGTCCATGAAATGTTATTTGTAGATAAGGACATTGCCGATCGATTGGCACAAACTAGAACGCAGTAGGTCAAAAACACACTGAAATACAGCCATTTGAAGTTACGGGTCAAAATACCTCATTGGATATGCAAATTTCGACAAGAAAAATAAACAGACATTATTTTCGCCCTCACGTTTGCTAGTCAAAGTATTATCTGCCAAATGAGGGATGAAAATTTTTTTTACTGTCGCACGGGCTCCTACGTTTTTACAGGAGACCCGTGTTAAAAGACCTTTTAAAAGACCCACCAGCATTCCTTCCTTCAAATAATCTCTGTAGGAGTGACTTTTCATGAACAACTCGAAATTCGAGCATAGGGAACGATTTGGCGAACACCAAGGCTTACGGAATTGCCCATAGTGAGAAGACGGGAGGAAGTTTCACCGAAACAATTACTTTCGCCTCATTTTGAACGCAAATAAACTCATACTCATTCGAAAGAAAATCAGTAGCAATACTTCGAAGTCTTTGGGGGTAACTTTCTGAA
>LS496181.1:328943-383848 GCA_900490845.1 Pristionchus japonicus
TGAACTGCTCTAACTCTAGACTGTATAGATTACTGTAAGCAGGTTGTGAAGGTCTCTTGTTTGAAGTGCTCACATTGGTTGTGTTCTTACTTTTCTTCAATTTTACGGATATAACACTCACGAGGGGATATAGAACTATCGATCGAAATCAAGGAAACTGTACTTATAGCGATTTAGCACGTTACGTTGCGGTCCCTACGCTTCGATTGTGATGGTCTCGCACGGAAACAGTAAAATTGCGGGAATTTAAATGTTTGCTGTCTTTTCGCCGGCTCTCGATCTTGTATTTCACGGAAGCAATGTCTTTTGCAAAAATTTTGCTCTTCCCGCGTACTCTTCTTGACGCGTTTATTATCTTTTTGTGGTTATTCGTTATTCTGTTGCCAACGGGAGCTCAGAACAAAAAATGAAAGTGCTTATCGTCTTCAGAACCCTTGAGAATCCCAAATCCCAAATCGGTTTTAGGAAACCGAGCTTTTGAGTTGTGCCAGCCTTTGCTCAACTCTCTCGCACACTGCCTCATATTAGCAAGACTGTTCCGACCCTATTAAAATGATAAGGAGTTTTCTAGATTTTTTTGGGTCCTATCCACAAGAATGTTTAGAGCTTTTTCAGATTAGCAATG
Organism: Pristionchus japonicus; assembly: GCA_900490845.1. Classification (NCBI taxonomy): domain Eukaryota; kingdom Metazoa; phylum Nematoda; class Chromadorea; order Rhabditida; family Neodiplogasteridae; genus Pristionchus; species Pristionchus japonicus. The sequence continues at coordinate 329,569 of LS496181.1, forward strand.
TTGTTCGGACCTTTTTTTAAATTAGAATGAGCTTTCTAGATTTTTCTGAATGCTTTTACTAGAAAATTCATAGCCTTTTCATATGAGGCCGCTAGCGAGAGATTCAATAAAATCAGACAGGGTCTGGAACATCTCTTTCTTGTAGAACCACTCTAAAAAATCTAGAAAGCTCCTTATTAGGGTGGAGAAAACAAGTCTCGGGTACCCGCACTTCCGATCTCTCTCGTTCGAGTACCCGAGCGAAGCGCGTTTACAGCCTCACTATCTGCGGGTGAGTCGGATTTACAACCCGCTCTCTCGGGTGAGTCGTTCCGTGCGGGTCGAGTGCGGGTCAGGATCTTCTAAACTCGCTTTTCTCAGCACCTAGTGGACCAAATGTTGATTTTTTTAGACCATTGACTTTACCATGTTCGGGGCAATTTATAGAATGGTCATTTGAGTCATGATAGCACAGTTCTGCAATTCGGCTCGGAGAAGCTCTTGACCCGCACGAAACGACTCACCCGCAGTCTCTCTGTTTACAACCTCACTCCCTGCGGGTGAGCCGGTGACCCGAATCTGACCCGCATGGGCTGACCCGAAAGGCGACCCGAAGAGTCGTTTTCGCCACCCTACTCCTTATGTTTTTGCTTTCTAGATTTTTTCTGAATGGTTCTACTAGAAAATTCATAGCCTTTTCATATGAGGCCGCTAGCGAGAGATTCAAGCAAATAAGACATGGTCTGGAACAGCTCTTTCTTGTAGAACCACTCTAAAAAATCTAGAAAGCTCATTCTGACTTAAAAAAAGGCCGAACACCATTGCTAATATGAGGCCGTGTGAGAGAGGAGCAAAGGCTGACACAACTCAAAAGCTCGGTTTCCTAAAACCGATTTGGGATTTGGGATTCTCAAGGGTTCTGAAGACGATACGCATTCTGAGCTCCCGTTGGCGCCGCGTCGAAATCGGGTGATGGAGTCCTACTCTGCCCTTGACATTGCTAAAATTAAGCTGCCGTGGCCCCTGGGATAGCATTTGATGCTGGTCACGCCAAATCGAGCGCCGAAAATCTAAGATTGATGCAAAAGAGTTGTCGAGAGGGGACGGGGATGGCGCGTCTCCGGCTAGTGCCCTCAGAAGCGCTTCCCTTCCTCTGCACTTCCCTCTGCGGCGCTCGATTTGGCTCTTTTACACCTTCTTCTAATCCTCTCGTCAAATTAAAAATATTTGGTGACAAATAAAGTTGTCAGGCGTGATCAGCATCAAATTCTACCCCTGGGGTCATGGCCGCTTAATTTTAGCAATGCCAAGGGCAGAGTAGGACTCCATCACCCGATTTCGACGCGGCGTCATCTGGAGCCAATGGGAACTCAAAACAAAAAATGAAAGTGCCTTTCGTCTTCAGAACCCTTCAAAACCCCAAATCATATGGTTTCAGAAAACTGACCTTGTGAGTTGGGACAGCCTTTGCTCCGCTCGCACACCGCCTCATATGACGCCGTTCGCGTAAGAATCGAACATATCGGGAGTGGGCCGGCACAGTCAAAATGGGTCGATTCGCTGTAAGTGTGTGTTTTGGGGTTCTCGAGGGTGCTGATGAAAATGCGCATGCTCATTTTCCATGTTGACCTTCCGTTGGCTCCAGACGCCGTGACGTCGAAAACCATTTTATTTTTTATTCGACGCTCACGATAGCGCTAAAAATGAGTGAGCGCGGTTCGCGGGCTAGAATTTGATGCTGATCACGCCTGTTAATGTGATTTTTCATGTATTTCAAAAATACTTTATTTGTAAAATGAATTTTCGAGGAAAAATGTTTGCAAGCTTACCGACATACACCAATCGATCCGCCTTGAAGAGAGGATTCCGAAAATGCCCCAAACGTCGAAAAATACGCACGGGTTTTCAAATGAGCAAAATAAAACCGAGGCGATTCTGAGTGAAAGCGACGTGTCTCTCCTTTGATCTACCTCTTCCCCGACTGTCTCATTCCCCGCTCTCTCGCATTTGCACGCTCTCTCACCTGACCCCTACTCTGGGAAGAGGTAGATCAAAGGGGAGAGACGTCGCTTTCACTCAGAATCGCCTCGGTTTTATTTTGCTCATTTGAAAACCCGTGCGTATTTTTCGACGTTTGGGGCATTTTCGGAATCCTCTCTTCAAGGCGGATCGATTGGTGTATGTCGCTAAGCTTGCAAACATTTTTCTTCGAAAATTCATTTTACAAATAAAGTATTTTTGAAATACATGAAAAATCACATTAACAGGTGTGATCAGCATCAAATTCTTGCCCGCGAACCGCGCTCACTCATTTTTAGCGCTATCGTGAGCGTCGAATAAAAAATAAAATGGTTTTCGACGTCACGGCGTCTGGAGCCAACGGAATGTCAACATGGAAAATGAGCATGCCCATATTCATCAGCACCCTTGAGAACCCCAAAACACACACTTAGAGCGAATCGACCCATTTTGACTGTGCCGGCCTTTGATCGAATCTTACACAAACAGCGTCATATTAGCAAAACTGTATTTAAAAAAAACCCTATTAAAATATAAGGAGCTTTCTAGATGCTTAGCACGCCGATCGTTTTCGACACTCTCCTCTCCTCCCTTCTCCCCCTTCCTCCCCTCTCCTCTCCTCTATCGCGGGACATCTATTTCGCAATCCAGAGTTTCGCAATATTTCCCAATCCACGGCGTTTCAGCCAAGCCAAAAAAACGTACACCACGAAAAATTGGGAAAACACACGCAAGCACAGCAAGACATTCAATATCAGGGTAAATGCCCTTGGAAAAAGTGCAAAAAGGACACTGTAGCGGGTCTTTCGTCACTTTCGTCAAACTTTTTCCTTACAAAAGTGATTAAACTACGGTGGATTAGAGTTAGAGCACTCCGTTAATTACGGTAAAAATAAATCGGGAGCGAAAGTTCCTGATGCTCACTAAAGCATACTGTAGAAAAGGATCCATTTTCATGGCGTGATTGAAACGCCGTGCCAATCCTGAGGAGAGGCACGCGTGTTACGAAACTTGTTCACGTGCATTTCGCAATTGGTGGACACACGGGCGCACTCACGCACGCACGCATGGACACCTCTGCTTTATATAGGAGTTTAGATAGATATTTGGTGACAAATAAAGTTGTCAGGCGTGATCAGCATCAAATTCTACCCCTGGGGTCATGGCAGCCTTACCCTCACCGTACCCTCCCCTACCGTACCTCGCCACCTGGGTTACCGAAACGGTTGGTTAGGTCCTGGTTTGGGTCTTCTCTACAGTACCCTCTGTTAGGGGGTTTTCGATGTTCCTCCTCCCTCATCCTCCCCTCTCATGGGTCCCCCCTCATCATCCCTTATTTCTCACATCACTGGCTTATCGTGTACAACCATCGTTTAGTATGGTTGTCTCGTGTAGCTGGAGACCCTAAGAGAATAAGGCTTCCCTCTCCCTTCCCTCTTCCAATCTACTTGTCCACTCTAGTCATAGTCTACAGTACGGTAACTTTCAGAATCTAGATTTGTATCTTATACACTCATTAGCTGGCTACCGTTTCCCTTGGGTTCCTCCTCTCTCATGGGTTGCTTCTCTTAAGAAAGGAGACCTCGGTTAATCTCATATGGAAATGAGGGAGACGTGTCACGTCTCCGATTAAAATTGGAGACCTCACTCTTTCTTTTGTCTGAGGTCTCCTCGAGTGTGTCATTTGCGGAACCCTAGTAAATTCCCATGGAAAAAGTGTATCACTTTTCAATGGAGTATGAATCGATTAGAACTCGGGGATAGGTGTTGCATATGAAGATTGAGTGCGTAGTCTGATCTTCGACCTCTAGATCTCTTTTTAGTCTGATCTTTGTAATCTAGATCTCTCTTTGTAGGATGACCTTTGACGCCTAGGTGTCTTTAGAGTCTCATTTTTGCTCCTTATCTAGAATTTAACGAGTTCAAATGCTCAGAACTGCTTGTTTATTCGAGCAATGAACTGTAAATGATTAAAGAAAAAAACAAGAAGATACTTGCTCTTCCTCCAAGATCGCGGCTCTCGGCACGAAGAGTGGAGCTGTAGGTGTGGGGAGATTACGGTCTTCCGTGGAATGCGGTATGAGAGTTAATTAGGAAGGATTGCACTGTTGCACTGAAACGTGATATTTGACGGAGCGATCATTCGGATACGTCGCACAGACACACCACCAACCACAACACCGAGTTCTGCACCAACAGCATGAGGAGTGCCATGAAGTGTAGTGCGAAATTTACCGTTTATATGGGAAAAGCATTTCTGAGATTTCGACTGAAGTTCATTTGTCGTCCTCGAGTGCGTTTTCTCTCTCACTCACAGACTCTGAATGATTAGAGAAGCGACAGCGTGCAAAACGAAGAGTCGGAGAAGCGAATCTGGAACTCTAGCTTGTATGTACAGATCAGCAATCATCATTCAAGTTGGTTCAAACGATTGAAAATGTTCATCTCGTTTCTGTACGATTATAATCTCGCATACAAGAACAAAGGGATTCGCCAAACGACTTGAAGAGGGCGTGGCCAAAGAAGGGGGCGTGGCTTGACAGGGGCGGAGTCAACTCGGTCTACTTCTCTACTCTCCATCTCTCACACAACACTCCTTTTATCACCCTGAGCGTATCGACGCCGTTCTGTCGAGACCATCAACAGCAGCATCAGCCTCGCTGTTGCTCTGAAATATTTGACGGAGCGATCTTTCGGATATGTCGTACACAGATACAGATTTATTCATGCGTCAAGTTCTGCGCCTGTTGAATGATGCATAAGTTCCATGCATTGGGATGTGCATGTGTTTCGAACTCTACTGAGAATGAACATACATCATCTCTATTTGAAAGCGGGCATCAAAGATAGTCAGAGAGATGCAGAGTATCATTGGGATAGTTTTGTGACTAGTTCTAATTGGTTGTGTTATCAAGACTGAGTGAGCGAAACGGAGAGACGGTAAGAGAAATGCACTCACGGCTCTTACAGCTGTAGTCTCCGTCTCGAGCTGCGCCACAGCAGTGCAAAGGGAGAAGAAGGAAGATCAAAGATTAGAGATCGTCCAAAGTACAGTTGCTCTGAGGGTATGGTGAGATAACAGAGTTCAACGATATAATAGGGATCATCCAAAGTACAGTATCAGAGTTCAAAGAACAGATAGTACACAGGCTAAAGAACGATCGTACGATAGGTATGAGGACACGATGAGGAAATGCTAGAGATCAGAGATCATTCTTATTGTCTGCGATTGTTAATCGGGTAATTAACGATGGAACGAGAGCTGTATATCAACGAAGACTTGGGAAATTGATGAAGCAGATGGTTTGAGTGATGGTGCGAAGAGATTGATCATTTGCCACTGCAGGGACTGACGAGTATGGATGAAATTGAAGGAAGAGAAGATGAGGAGGATGAGAGGAGAATGACCATCGATGTATTCAGCAGAGTTTGTTTGATACTTTAAGTCTCGTGTGGAATAATCTGTTTCCAGGACTCACCCATGGTGCGAGTGACGAAGAAGTAGTGAATAGACAGCCATTACCTCGTAAAGTATCATTGGTATGTTGAGATACCTGTACTTCCCCCAATAATGAATATTGATAGATTGTGGAAGAGACGGAAGATATGGACATTTCATCGGAAGAGAAGACAACGACGAAAGATGAACGGAAGGAGAAATCTGTGAGAGTGGATGGAATATTTGATGGAATTATCGTTGAATTGCAGTGTGTTGATGATTCGCTACCAATGGATGTTTCTCCCTTTCGAGACTCTATGGAAATGAGGAATCAACGAGACTTCTCTCTCCAATCAGGAAGATTGGTACGAACTAATTTCATGAAGGGGGTCGATATTGTTGTAGAATTCAGTACGAGTGTTGACTAGATTGCGGGATTACAGTAACTCGAAAAAAGGGACTACCATCTCAAAAAAAGAGTGTGAAGAACTGTAGTGGTCTCTTACCCGTGTTTGTTTGGATATGGCAATGGTCATGGCTGCACGACAAACCTCCTTCCCTCCCGAACAAAATAGATGGAAGAAGGATAAATATTCCAGTTCTTGGATGAGACTGATGATATGAAAGTGTCGAACAGATCTCGTGCAGATGAAACTATTACGGGGCTCTGAGAAGTTAGTAATGTAAGGTTATCCAAATATGCACGACAAAAGCATAATCTCATATCTCAGAATTCATCCATTCTAATCGTGGATACTCCCAAATCGAGAAGGTATTCAGTAAATGTTTGAGAAATATTTGGGCATTTATCTTTTCAGGATCAATATCGAGAGGAATGCGCGTAGTGTGAATGAACCAAGGAATATAAGGAAGATGGTTGAAATGGAAGAAGAGGGAAAGATTTTCGTTGTCCCTTCGAATAGAAGATGGCAAGATGATACAGCTGATCAATCGGATAACTATTCGCCAATGGAGGAGAACACCACACGAAATGGAAGAGGAGTCAGTCCTTTCTCATCTACACTATGCATCATTCCTGTATACTAGTATATTCTAAATGAAATATTTACAGTATCTGGAGAATTCAGTGGGAATGGACACTTTAAACGATGGAGTCGGAAGAGGGACGAATAGCAGAATGAACTCTACTGTAAAGACTCTATTCAAACTAGATGGATTATATTTAATCTTGTGCCATTCAGCGTAATTCCGAGGCCAATGCTATGAAAGTGATGGGAAGGGCATTTGTATTGAAAGATGCGAGACAGAAGGAGATATACAATAAATAATCTCTTCGTCGAATGAATTTTCTTTTTCAGAATGAAGTGGTAGAAGATACAACCTTCGTCGTTCCGAGGAAAGAGAAGACAATTGGCAAGAGAGAAGGAGAAGTGAGTTGAATGTACCTATCGCGATGAATTGATGGTCGTCTTCAGAAATCAGTTCGTTTCACTCGGAACATTGCTCGCTCTCCCTCGAGATCTCCTGCAAGAGTGAGCTGAGCACTCTCACTACTACTCATCTACTCATTTCTCTTCATTCAGTATCCTCGCCGAGTTTATGTAACTCCTTCTCGTAGTCGTGCTCCTCCCAAACCAATGCCGAGAAGAATGCTTCCCCAGAGGTGAGTCGATTGATTGATTGACGAGAATGGAATGAACTCGTCTCATTTTCAGTCAATCTGAAGTGCCATCTACTTCATCATCTCTTGTCCCTTCTTCGTCTTCTTCTTTCCCATCGAGATCTCCTATCCCCGCCCCGAGAAGAGTCCCTCCCTCCGGATTTGAAGTGAAAGGAAAGGTGAGAAGATAGAAAGGAAGATAGTGAAATGACGATGATGTTAAGAGCCATCCCGATGAGAGGATTGAAGTGAATGAGAATAGAATCTCTCCTGCAACACTGTTCAATACTCAACCAAGATTAGGAAGGAAGATCGAGATTCTGGGAAGCGAATTAACTCCCATTGATCAAGTGAATGTCGGCAGTAAGTTCTGGAGAAATGATTAGTGAAATGAGTGGTTACAGAGTTGAGATCTCTTCGTGAGAAGATGAGAATGAACCATAAGGAGGGATATCCATCGCATAATTTGGATTACCAGGTATATCCAATGCATTCATTCCTGTTGTTGATGTGTCAATTGGGGCTCGAGAGATAGTCGATGAGGCGCCTCATCTCAAAGGATACTTCTACTGATCGCCATCGCATTGTATACTATTAGTTTGTTGATTGTTCCATGTAAATGCTAAAAATGATCTTGTACCATAAATAAAGCTAATTTACGAGAAATTATTTATAACATAACCACGAATAATGAACAACAATTAACAAGCTCGATAACTGATCAAGGATTTTTTAAAATCACCGAGAACCTTATTTGTGACCACTATTTAGCCAGACACTCTAAAACAAGAATAGTTGTTGATAGAGATATCACTCGAATATCTTGTTCTTGATGATCTCATTGAGTCTTTCCTTCTCATACAATTCACATAATCGATCGACCAGAGAATGGAAGTGTTCGTTGCCTCTTGGATTGGAAATGTAATCCAACTGAATTACTTGTCCCACATCATGAACTCGTCGATATTACTCATATTGAGATGCAGTCGATGGTCGGATATTCGATCATCCTTGAAGTTATACGTTCGAATCTTCTCTGCTCGGGCCTTCGATCCGACCTTACAACGGGATATTACAGAATTCTAGTATATTCTTTCTCCTCTCTAATCTCTGAATAAATCCGATTCTCCTTCTCATACCTGCAGTTTCCTTTCACTCGTAAACTTCTCCACCATTTTGTCGACACGCTGTTGCATTAGAATTGCAGCCAGTCTCTTATACGAAATCTGGAATTGACAGATTAAACCACATTTTCAGTGATGTTTGATCTCTCACTTGCATATTCATATGCTGGAATCGTTCATCCATCACATGCACTGATATTCCCGACTCTTTGTGAGTCATTCGAACTGCCGACGAACTCAAAATCGATATTCGATTAACTACGGAACTGATGAACAAGTACAGTACTCACCGTTTGTTGACGTTTTGTCCCCCGGGTCCACTGGCTCGCATGGTTTCAATGGAGACTGATTAAGGAGGGATTAGAACAGAGACCTGGAATGGGAGGAGTAGAGGGAGGGAAGAGAGGAGAGGAGGATGGGGAACCTCTTCTGGTTCAGGCAGAACAGACACAGATGCAGTCGAAGTATGCATTCTTGATTTATCAGTAAGGGGACTTCTCTGCACTCGATGGACCCCAGCTTCGAATCTAAAGAGGAAGAGTGACCCTTCCCTCCCTCCCTCCATCGTACCTGAGTGCAGCATAACTGTCCTTCCCTTGAACGGATACAATAGCTGCTCTCATCCCTCCGAGTGTCACTTCATCCACCTCAACTCCTCCTTCTCTCCCCTCCTTCCTTCTTCCTCTCACCTCAAGAGGAGTCCATATCCATCCTCTCCATTCACAATACTTCCGATGCATTTCGAATAGTTCTGCTGTGAAGAGCATCGCTTCCGTTCCACCAGCACCACTCAAAGAGAAGAAGGAGAGGGGAAAGGAGGAAGGAGAGGAGGGCGGGGGGACTCACTCACTGAATTCCATCTGACACTTTGATAGTACGTCCACTTCTGTTCGAGGAATGATCTGGAATAAAGATTGAATCATGAGGATAAGGGATGGAATGTCTACTCACTCTCCTTGCTAATTCATCAATTGCTTCATCGAATGAATCCGTTGTCGATTCTAGATCAGATTTTGCCATTTTCACTAACTCATCGTCTGATTTTTCTAAATAAAACGAATTATCAGTTTTACAGGAAATGAAACACAAATGTTCTTACCCTTAATGATCTCCTCCAATTGTTTCAATTCGTCACTCTTTTCTGTATAATCAGTAGCAGCTCTTCTTATTCCTTCCCAATATGAAATGGAAGTGGAGGCGGTTGATGATCCATCTGAGATGCATTCAATTTTCACTAGTGTTGGCAATTTGATTCTTCAATCATTCTGAGACACTTTTGATTCTCTCTCATTCGGAGCGGAAAAAAAGGGACAATAGTTACGATTCACTAGGAGGGTGGTAGTCCGAATGTGATCTACAGATTGAGCATCATATTGATTATTTCATAATTTGTTCAACAGAATAAAGTTAATACATCATAAGCACACAATTGAGTTCGCAAAAGGAATCTTCCCGGACCGCGTCCGATAGAGAGGGACATCACACAGCATCATCAGACCATCAAGAAGAGACCTTTATCAAATTCATTCACGCAAGGATCCTCCGATCGACAGCGAAACCTTATCGACTGTGCTCAGATTAAAAATGCCTATTACTGTTGGCAATACGACGTAAACGGGCCCGTATTAATACGCCCCTCTCTTTCGGACATGCGATGGACGAGAACAGATGGAACCATATGCCTATATCTAGTGTCATACCCCTGCATTCACAAAGGGAACAAACTCCCCACCCTCCACTCTCTAGCCCCCGCTCCCCTCACTCATTGTCAGTGCACACTCGAACGCCTTACCACGCTTCACTCTCGCAGCCTTACACCCCCTCTCGCTCCATGCATCCACACCCTGCCACCCTTCCTTCTCACTGCTTGCCCCCTCCCTCCTTTCCCTTCGATCTCGCTCCCCCCAAACTCTGTACTCTTGGACTCCGACCTTTCGGAGGAGTCGCAGCAGCCAATGGTTTGTTGTCTTCCTGTGTTCTCGCTCCTAGTCGTCTCCTCCTTTAGACTCTACTGTCGATAAACGGCTGTTTTTCTATTCCCGGTTGCATCTAAGCATGCACGGGTACTTATCCCCATGGACACTAAAGGATTAAACCACAAGTAAATATCAAATCAACCAGTTGCACCACAAGATAATACCAATAAACAACTCATTAATTAACTATTTTATCACATTTATTAAATGACGAGATGACCTGAACTTAATTCAATTAGCATGGTTTAATATTTTGCTTACTCATTAAATTGGCTCATAAAGATATCTCCCAATAGGGATGGATAAAACCATTGCGAGCACTTCACCCACCCAAAAATTTTATTCGCCTAAAAGAGAAAGCAACGAAAAAAGAGAAGACACGGAATGTAACGAATTGCAGTTGCAGTTAATCTTCCCTCATGAATTGCTCCATAATGAGAACACCCTGAAGTAATGGAAGACATTTATTAATTAAGAGAGTGGGAGGACAACTCACTTTGTATGAGACAATTAACACGCTTCTAGATCCGACAATTCTTAGTTTGATATCTCTTGATGTAGAACCAAGTACCGGTTCAATTCTATGTACCTGTCAACGGCAAGTATGTACAACTAACCGCACGATCGAACTCCGGAATCGTTTTGCTGGGAAATAGACCGGCCCAATGAGAGTGAATCACACATCTGATATTTCACTTGTTCGTTACTTCAGAGCAGTTATGACTACTAAATTCATACAAAAATAGAAACCAACAAAAAGGAGCCTTTCGATGTGCAATTGCTGTTTCCTGCAGCAGAGGACTGTCAATTGAGCAGGCAGAACAGTTCCATCCTCTCTCATGAATTGCTCCAAAAAGAGGACATCCTGAAATATCAGAAAATACACCTGGAGTAGAGTGTTGAAAACAACAGTTTGTCTACTATCGGCTAGTCACATTGGTTCGTAAAAACGACTATTCCCTCCCTCTCATTCCGACTAGTCGATAAACGGTCAATTAGTCGGAGCTCGATCGAGAGGAGTGAATAGTCGCGACCAGTAAACAATTAGTCGTTTACGAACCATTGTGACTAGAGCCTCTGCGGTCCCTAGACTAGTTGAATATTCGTTGACTGGTTTCTTATTGAGTAGAAATTAAATGACTAGTCGTTTTTTTCGGCACTCTAATCAAGAGGAATTAGGAGAAGGTTAGGAGAAAAAACTCACTTTGTATGAGACTTTCACAGCAATATTGCAGATGCAGAGGGAGCATTGAGAATCAGTACTCTGTATCTTCGTATCAGTCTTCACAGCCTCCATGCTCACAACCATAGTATCTCCCTCAGTGCTTTCCGAGACTGAAGCAATAATACTATTATACAAATGAAAAAATTAAGATAAGCTCACTTTTGAAGGTATTCAATCGAGGCGAAGATGAGAATCGAAGGAATGCTTCCTTTACGGGAAGGAAAGTGCGCAAAAGCGATGCTGTGGGTAGCAGGCTCTGAAAATTGATTTATCAGTTACGTATCTACATAACACATGATTTCTAGTTAGAAGTTGTAAAAGAAATGATCGAAAATCGATAAATCCCACAAAAATCATGGGAAATGCGGAAATACAGATGACGATTTCCTTCAACGATTTTCTTGCAGCTTGGATCGCCGATACAGATCGTTATTTTGGCAAGGAAACGGCGATTCTTCCGTATATCGATTAGGAAACGGCAAAAGGGGCCAATACGATATGCGACTGCGCTTTCAACGGAAACGCTATCGATTTTCTTGCAGCATGGATCGCTGATACGGATCGTTATTTTGGCAAGGAAACGACGACGCTATCGTATATCGATTAGGGAGCGGCAAAAGAGGCGATTACTGTAATCGATTGCGTCTTCAAGGAAACGGAAACGATTTTCTTGCAGTTTGGATCGCCGATACAGATCATTATTTTGGCAAGGAAACGGTGATTCTTTCGTATATCGATTAGGGAGCGGCAAAAGGGGCCAATACGATATGCGACTGCGCTTTCAACGATTTTCTTGCAGTTCAGTCTAAACTGTTTAGATCGCCGAAACAGAACGTTATTTTGGCCATATTTGTTTAGAACGCTGACATCCGTCCTCCAAATGCCGGTTAAAAAAGACAACGATAAAAGTCACTTGGTTAACTAGTTGACCACTTCTACCACTTTCCCATGATTGCGATAAAATCTTCTTCCCCTCTCTCCTCCGTCTTCCTTACCTTTCTCACTCTACCCCAATCGTCCAGCCCATCCAGCCATCTGTCTATAACTCGTTCCAGTCAATGCAGCCGGTCCTCTTGTTTGGGCACGAATGATCACTACTCGAGCAGGAAGATTCACTCCTGGAGAGATAGACGAGAATATCCGTTCTAAGTTATATGGACTTTATTCACGAGTCCAATTAATAATTGGAGCTTTGTTGCTTCATTCTCCTTTTTAAAATTACTTTCTGTACTATTTTTGAAGGGGTTTTTTTCATAAAGAAGCCTTAAAGTGAAGTAGGAGAGGACGATGTATCTTGAACTTTCTGATGTTTTCCACTTGCCTGACGAGTATTCTCACTGCTCCAGAAGAGTAAACTGTATCGATGCATTCCCTCTCCTCCGATGCCAATCCTGGAATCGATCGATATACTACCGTACTCCTTCCTCATCTCCTCGACCGATCACAATCTGTCTCTTCCCATTGCGTCTCCCGTCTACCTGCCACCCTCTCTCTCTAATAGGGACCAACAATGGATTACGCCATCCCCACACATGTTCAGATATTCATCCACTGTTGCCCAATACAATTAGGAGAAGTCAGTATGTTCAAGAGAGGGGAAGGGTCAAAGGGAAGGATGACTCTACTTGACTCTAATGAATTTGGTATTCCTCTTTTCATCTTTCCATGCTTCTCTATCGAGGAGGTCTCCCTGTATCCCCCCCCCTCGGAACTCCTTCCCCCTCTCTCTCCCTCCTCTCAAAGTGCTAATTGTTCCCTTCCTCCCACTAATGAATTGGATAAGCGACAAGGGTGCGAAAAGACGAGAATTGCGGCATCGGCAACGGAGGGGATCTGTCCACTTTCCCTCCCCCTCCTCCTTCTCCCTCCCTTCCCTACCTGCATGATGGAATGCGACTCCTCTCGGTAGAGTCTTGAGTAGGAGTCCATCCAAGTGTCTCGCCCTCTTCTCAATCTCTATCTTCACATTAAGAAGAGAGCGAAGATCGAGAAGAGAACGAAGGGGAGAACCAGACTAGAAGAGAGGGATCATATTCTCACCTCTCTCCCGCTCACTTTAATCAGTCCATCGATCGTCTTTGCAATCAGAATCGCCGCCTTCTCAACTTCTGCTTTACTCGAACAGAAAACGAGAACTTGCTCTTGAGATGAAAAGGAAGAAATTGAGAAGCTGAAAAGGGTTTAGTTTGATCTTGTCAGAGAAAATAAATCAACTGACCCAGCCACTTTATCAGTATCATCTGGATATGAGCTGTGTTCTGATGATATTTGAGGGCTGAACGTAGACTATCATATGATGGATCGAGTAGATTCCTCACCGTTCTCTCTCATCATTGATTCCTCTTCTCACTCCATTCACCATAATACTCTCATCCAATTCGATTGGTCGATTAGATGCACTCATCAGTCTGCAATTCCCTTCCCCCTCTTCCTTCCCTCTCTCCCTCTCCCTCTCTTCTCTTCTCTTCTCTCAACTCACTCAGCATCCATCCATTCAGCGATTCTCTTCGTATCAATCAACGTCGCACTCATTCCAATCAATCGAGTCGATGCTCCACTTCGAGAGATCGAATACAATAACTGCAACTCTCTCCTTCCCTTCTCCTTTCAATCATCGATCACCTTAGCAATGAGAGCATCTAGAGTGATTCCTCGTGATGAATCAGCGGAGGGGGGATATAAGGAGGGGTGAATTCGTTGGTTCGTTCCCATGAAGTACTTTGTCGATTTTCTTATAATTGAAGAACCTTCAACTGTAAGGTCAGCAAAAACCCAGCGAGAGAGTTTCTTACAATTGAAGTTCCTTCAACTGTAACGTAAAATTAAAGCGCTTTAAGGTGTGAAAGTAGTTCATGCGAACGAACCAACGAATTCACCCCTCCTTATATGCAATTCGTCGATAACTACCAGACCTGAGACTCATCCATTATCTACCGTGCTCCCTGCTCTCTACCGTACCCAATCTATCCATATCCTTCTCCTGAATATAAGTATTGACGAGTGAATTCGCCTTTTCAATCGTACAAACTGCAGCATTCCACAGTCCTGCAATCAATCGATAGAGAGAGATGAATACGGTAAGATTCTACCAGAGGGAGGAGAGGATTGCGGACCGAAGAAAGCGGCCACAGTAAGATCGATACGACGAAGAATTCGCTGCCATTTTCGAACGATTCCTCTCAGATTACAGTACTCTCACCTGGAGATGGGCATACTTCTCACGTGCAACCGAGATATACGGTAAGACAAAGAGAACTCGACGCCCCGTCTGAAATATTCACTATCTTGCTATAGTCATCGATCGATTACCAGTAGTACTGTAATGGCCAGCAGTTCAGCAACGAGCGACTTCCCTGCACTGGTTGGTGCAGTGTAGACAACGTTCTTCTCTTGAAGAGGAACGCCTACAGAATATCTATTGATCCCCTTCTATTCATCTACAGTACCCTCTCCATTGACGAGTCCATCACAGAGAGCTCCATCTATTACTTCCTTCTGCCAGTCAAACAATTGATTCACACCCTAAGAGTACTTTCACAGTGAATAGAGTATGAATATGATCACCTTCTCTCTGTATCCCTCTATCACTTCACTTGGAATCCATTGCGGAAATGGATGGCTCATTCTTCCATGCTGACAATGGAATCATCCACCAACCATCTACATCTTTCCAACGTGCTCATTCATGTATTGCATTGTGGAACGACAATTAATTTAAAATCATTTGACTTATTTACTTATTCATTTATGTTTACATTAAAACATTCGATTATATGAACACAACAAGTTAATGGGCTGTTGTTTAATCACTTATAATAATCTTGTTCGTAAGACGTTTTAATTTTTACAAAGAAAAAAGGGAGATACGTGAATACACATACTCTTTAGTAAACAATTGAGTAATAATTAGAGAGCCTACTACGATATTAGATACCGGCTAACTGATCTAGTCAGGAATAAACCGTAAAAAATGGAGGAGAAGTGAATGGAACGATGGTGATCTCATTCGATTTCTCCCAATCCGACAGTTGTCGTATTCATCATTCCTCCATCTACTTTCGAGCACGAGATCCATCTAAACACAATGACTCCATATCAACATAATAATGAGTGAATAACCCACCCTTCGCTTTCTTGACTGATCTCTGTCTGCTCGCTCTTCCACCACCACTGCAATCAATCCATCATCTCCCTTCCTCTAACTCTCTCTCCCCTCCTTCCTCTAACTCTCTCTCTCTCCCCCTGTCCGGAGGAACATCCGAAAGATTAAAATTCGATTCGTATCTCCATTGACTCACTTCTTCTTCGATTTCTTCTTCGTCTTCTCCTCCTTCTTCTCCACAACGTATGTCCCATCCAATTTGAATGTCTTGTCATTGACGTCGTACGTCTTCTCCATCGCATTCTCATCGTCATCCTTCACTGCTTCCATCGTATTGAGGAATACGCCCTCCTGCAAAGACAATGCTCTCACTCAGTCGATCACTTCCCCCCTCTCACTACTCACCACTCCATATCGTGTAGTCTTCCTAGTCTCTCTTGGTCCATCCATCAATTCCTCACTATTCGACACTCGAGTCGTCCTTCGAGTCTGCAATGGATGGTCATCTCCCTCCCTCTCCCTCCCTCCTCCCCTCTCTTCTCTCTTCCCTCACCGTGGCCTTTCTCTTGGGGAGAGCTCCCAATCCCTGAATAGTCTCTTGCATCTCCTTCAATTGATCCATATGCTCTCGAGTGATATTCACTTTATCCGATTCGAGTATCATCTCCAGGAGTAATCCCCTCTGCAATGCACCCTTTACTCTCTTCTCTCTCCTCTCTTCTCCCTTCTCTTCCCTCCACTCACTCTACTCTCCAATTGGACCTTCTCCTTATTGATATTCGTCAGATACTCGTCCCTCATCTTCATCATCTGCAATGTCTCTCTTCCCTCTCTCCTCCTCCTTCTCCTCTACTCACCATATCAATCTTGCCCTGTCTATCCTTCACATCTCCCTTTAACTTCTCTACTTTCCTCTCCCACTTCGTATCCTCATTCTCTCTCGCTTTCTTCTCATCCACAGAAGTTCTCATCAGAGTCGCGGCCTTCAAATGGAGTCATCACCTCCCTCCCTCTCTCTCCCTTCCCCTCTCCCTCCTTCACTCACCTCCTCGAATAGATGCTTGAGTGCGAGTTTGGCAGCAGCTGCAGTGTGAACAGTGGACCAACTGGAAGGAAGAGATTGAGATGACCCCTCCCTCTCCTCCTTCGTCTTCCCTCCTCCCTACCGTTGTTCAGCGAGAGAGGCCAGATTGACGTCAGAGCTGTTCGATTGGAGGGATTGGATCGTTGCCGTGCTGCAAAGGATGATTGAGTAGGAAGAGGAGAATGAAATATAAAAAGAAAGATCAAAGAGCAGAGTAATATCGTACATCTTCTCGATCTCCTCTTCACAATCTCTCCTCTCCCCCAACAGCCTCGTCTTCTCTGCCTCGTTATCCTCTCCTTCTTCACGACGCTGCACAGATGAACTCATTAGACTTCTTCCCCTCCTATCTCTCTTCCCTTCTCCTCACCTTATTATCTCCTTCGAGTCTCTTCAGTCTATCATTCAATGCCGTCAGAGTGCGAGAGATGGTCTGCAATCACTCCCTTCCTCCTCTCCTCTCTCTCCTCTCCCTCTCACCTTCCTCTGGCTGATCATCTCATCCGTACTCCTCTCTGCAGTATACGTCGATGCCACCAATTCTAGCTCGTTGTGCACGTGTTCCTACAACGAGACTCTTCTCTTCCCCTTCCACTCTCCCTCCTTCCTCACCTTCCACATTTCATCCGTCTTCTCATCCATCTTCCTATCGATGGAAGCAGTCTTCGATCTCGTCAATTGTTGCTGCAGTCTCTTATTGGCAGCGGTCGCCTCTTCGTATTTCCGCCTGAAGGGAGGGAGACCATCACTCTCAGGGAGAGAGGGAGGGGGGAGGGGGGCACTCACTTGACGACGACGAGTTGCTGGCCGAGATTCTGCTTCAGTCTCGACGTCTCCGCGTCTCTCTTCAACTCCTACAAAGGTGGTCTCTCTCTCTCCTCTCTCCTCTCTCCCTCACCTTGCCCTCCAACTCCGCAATCCTTTTTTCTTTACGATCAGCAATCATCTTCTGCTGTCTATACTTGTCCGTCTCTACCTTGATCTGCTTCGTCATCTTCACTCGTAACTGCAATCCACTCCCTCATCCCTCCATCCCCTCCCCCCCTCTCCCGCTCTCCCTCTTCTCTCACCTCTTTCATATCAGCAATCTCCTTCTTCAGTCTCTGGACAGTCTCATCCGATTGCTTCTTCAGCTTCTCGATGTTCTTCAATTCATTCAACTCCTTCCGTTGATCCTGAAAAAAAGATCATCAACCACTTCCGTACGCTCTCCTCTCTAAACATACAAATAGTTCCTTCTCGATCTCTGCCAGTCTCTTTCTTCTTTCCTCTGAGAGTCTGCAAAGGGGAAGTCTCTCTCTCCCTCCCTCTCTCATTCACTCACTTGCTAGAGGTGGAGGAGACCTTATTCAACTGATCTTGCAGTACATCTCTCTCCTTCTGCAGTTTCGATGCACGAGTAGTCAATGATTCCACCTGCTTCTGAATACGAGACTCTTCCTTTCCCTCTTCTCTCTCGTCCTTACCTTATGTTCTCCCTCCATTTCGTTCAATCTGCTCAATTCAGCACTATTGGAATAGACTAATTTCTCCTTTACTTCGATCTCTCTCATTATGTGATCCATCTCCTTCTCAAGTGATTCGGTGTTACGAAGGATTCTGTAAAAAGAGTATTCCCCTCCAAGACCCGTTCACTCTTTTCACTCACCCATTCATCTTCTCCTCATGGTCATCATCCTCATCTTCATCTCCTTCTCCTCCCACATCCGATTCCATCTTCGACTCATCACCAACTATGGTTGAATCTCGATGGGCCATCTACAAGAGTCTCTCTCCTCTCTCTTCCCTTCCTCTCACTCACCTCTTCCCTCTCCCTCTGTTTCTTCTCTCTATCCCTTTTCTCCATCGTCTCCTTCATTTTTGAATAGCACTTGGTCGGAGTCTCAGCTGCTCTGCAATGCTCCTCCCTCCCTCTCTCCATCCCCTCCATCCTCAACTCACAATGCCTCTCTGACGGAAGTCTCGAAGGACATGGTCATCTCCTGCAGTCTCTCCATCTCCGTCTCTGCCTTGCACAGTGCCTCCGATTGCTTCGCCTGACCATTCACTCGTTAATTCCCTCCCTCCCTCTCCCTCTCCCTTCTCTCACCTTATACATGACCATCTCTGCAATCTTCTCCTTCATGGCAGCAATGGTCTTCTCCATTCCTCTCACTCTCTCATTCGCCTCATCGTACTCTTCTCTTCTCACAACTCGACGAGGTGGACCCATTCCCATACCCTGCAATTCATCTACTATTATCTCGAACAATTCAAATTATTCACAGTGCCTAGGAAAGGAAAACAGTTGAATAAAAGAAAGATAACTAACCGGAATGGAAGGAGGGGGAGGAGCAGCCTTAGCAAGGGGCTGAGCCTTGGAGGGTCCATTCATGGAAGGAGGAAGGGAGGAGAGAGGAACGATGACATCGGGTACTTCTCCTGCTCGATATGCAGCCACTTCCAGACGGAGAGACGCATTCTCGTCACGGAGTTTCTAGAAGGAGGAGGATGGAGAGATCAGTTGCTCCTCCCTCTCTCTCTCACCTGGATGAGTGCCTGAGTGGGATCGAGCTGCACCGTCGGCTTGTTCTTGATGCTCTTCACTCGATCTGCGTATCTGCAACACTCTCCTCCTTCCTCCCTTCCCTCCCTCCCTCTCCTCACCTCAGAGTGGACAACGTCTCTTCTCCATTCGAATCAGCTGGAGAGACACACGCAATCATCACTGTATACGAGGATCCGCCAAGTGAATCTGCAACCATTGTCTTCCCCTTTCCCTCCATCATTGTCCTCATACCTTGCAAGAGACGAGTGATCTTGGAGTCTCTGTATGGAATATGCTTCTCCTCTGCAGAGAGTGCCTGGATCACCTTTCCCAGTGCATGGAGACCTTCGTTGATCTTGATTCCCTGAGAAGGAGAAGGGAATAGTGAGGGAGGGAGGGAGAGGAGGAGACTCACCTCCTTCTTCCTCTCTCCTTCAGCCATGGTCTTCTTGAGTCTCTCACTTCCAGCCAGATCAACCAGTCTCAACTTCGACTCCCACACACTCTCACTGCAATGGGCGACTCTCCTCTCCCTCCTCCTTCTCTCTCTTACTCATTGGGTACGGCAGCCTTCTCGACGAGAATGGTGAATACGGCATGGGAACGAGACGAGGTCGCGTTCATCGCCGTCTCTCCCTGCAATCACTCCTTCCTATCTTCCCCTCTCTCCTTATTCTCACCTTGGATCTGAGTGAGCATCCTCTCTCCAACATTCCCATCGTAGTGACGAGACTGCCCACATCGTGAGTGGACAGACCTTGCACCTGCAATCACCCTCCCTCTCTCTCTTCCCCTTCCTCTCTTTCAACTCACGAATGGAGCTCCATCCTTCTCTCTAATTGGCAGTCCTTCTCTTGATGGATTCCTCGTCAGTAGATCGATCACTTTATCGTCATAAACTTCCAGCATGGAAACCTTCACAGAGAATGCCTGCAAGAGAGATAGATGAGTCTCGTTGCTTCCTCATTCCATTCTCACTTTTGCCTGATCGGTCTCAGCAATACACTCGAAGATCCTGGACACGATTCTAGGCACGATTCCTCTCGATTCAGCCAGCATCGTCGACGTCGTCTCTTAACGAGTAAATGGTCACCAACTAACCTTCTGGCCGTTCAGATTGAGAGAGACAGTAATCATAGTAGGAGCTCCTTCTACGCCCGCTCACCTTCAGTTCCCATAGTATGTGTCTTGCCTGCAAATATAAATGAATCTCTCCTCGTTCCACTTCTCAATGCTCACCTGAACCCGTCTGTCCGTAAGCCAGAATGGTGCAGTTGTAGCCTGAAATAATCCAAGAAAAATCTTTGAACCACCTTGAATCTATGACAAATTATGTTTGGAGTTATTTTCTCTGAGTCGTTATCGAAAGCAAGAACAAAGTCATTGCTCGTTGCCTAGATGTCGCGAATTCAGCGAAATTACGAGGGCACGAATGACTAAATCATACCAGCGAATAGTTTCTCGACGAGAACTCCTGCAGATGCTAGGTAGACATCATCTTGAGAGGAGGCTGGATCAAAGACGGCATCGAATGCGAACATTTTGTCGTTGCATGAAATCTGAATGTCACAATTCAATCCATGCGTTCACCATGATGAACAACAACTGCCTTCTGTATGTGTATGACAATAAATAGATGAAAACATTCTTCAAACAATTTGGATAAACAAGTTCACTACGTATGAAGAACGGAAAAAAAAGATGTACCTGATTCTGCTCGACATAGGTGCGAACACATTCCTGGGCATTCTCGTTGTGTTCCTTTTTGGAGAGAGGACGAACTCTTACTAGAACTCGAGTGGGGATAACCCCATCCTGAGTCGTCATCTGAGAAGAGAAAACGAGTTAATCGAGAGGGAGAAGTATGAAAGAGGCAAGGAGAAGACAACGTAAGATGAACGGAATCAAGTTGGAATGGAATACTGTTAAGACCACGTCAGATGAACGGAATCAAGTTGGAATACGTGGCTAACATGGCTGGCTGAACGTGGCAAGAGTTCAAATGGAGTGACTTCCACCACGGAGAGAACGGGCTAAAACGAGGAAACGGTAGCCGGACTTTAAAAACCGGTCCTTGCGCATTGTTGGAGTATTTCCCCCTTTGCTCCGCTCGTGTTACTTTTCCTTTGTTGTTGCTTGTTGTTGCTTGGTTTATTAATATTTTGTCATTCAGGTCACCTCAACACTTCCCGAAGACATGGATGAGGATCAGCTTCTCGACTACGAAGAGGAGGAGCAGACCGAGAACAAAGTCGACACCGGAGCCGCTGGAGATGCGGGAAAGAAGATCAAGGTACTTTCTTGTTCTTGTTCTTTCCAAGATGTTTTGATGTTGTTGTGGCCGCACTTCTTCTGTTCGCCTGACCAGGCACAGGAAGTCAGGTGGGGGAGAAAGCGGTTGGAATGAGGAATAATACCGGGTTTTTAGTACATTCACTCATGCTGCTACCGAACGGAATCGAAATTTAACAAAAGGGGACCTTGGCGATCTTGGGGAAGGGTCAAGGCAACTTTCTGAACAAGCGCCATATTTTTAGCAATTTTCTCCGTGGAGGAGATAGCTTTTTGGTGCGCAAAACAGTCATTTTATGCGTTATTTCGCAAATTTTCATGCTTTCGTCAATGGCATTAATTAACGGGACTCAAATAAAATAAAAGCGGACCTTGGCGATCTTGGGGAAGGGTTTAGGCAACTTTCTGAACGAGCGCCATATTTTTAGCTTTTTTCTCCGAGGAGGAAATAGCTTTTTGGTGCGCAAAACAATCATTTTATGCGTTAATTCGCATTTTTTTCATGCTTTTGTCAATGGCATTAATTAACGGGACTCAAATAAAATAAAAGCGGACTTTGGCGATCTTGGGGAAGGGTTTAGGCAACTTTCTGAACAAGCGCCATATTTTTACCTTTTTGGTGCGCAAAACAGTCATTTTTGCGCGAATTTCGACTAGTTTCAAATATCAGTGCATTCGTCCAAGAATCCTGGCGGTACAGCAAAAAGTGCCACTACGGGATTCCTTCGGAATATGATAGGCCTAGGTACCCTACATCGATTTCTGAAAATGTTATGTGTCAGTCGTTCTCATTTGCATAATTGCATGCCCTGAACACAGCGGAAAGTCATCCGATCTTGATCAAATGATGCTGATGATGCAGATGATGCAGATGATGCTCAGCCATATTTGATAATAGCCTGGACTCATGTCTGAAAGCCGTTGAAGAGGTATTATAAAATGTGTGGGACAATACTTTTGGGCCACCCTGTATTTTCACGTTAATGGCTGTAAGTCAGCGGAAAGCCATCCGATCTTGATGAAAATTTGGCACAATGCCTCATTTGACATGCGCTCCAGTTGTTTGTTGTTGCAAATTTAGAGTTTCATTTTTTTCCATGATACTTTGAACTCCTAGTTCTCGAAAACTAAGCCGAACACCTCGCTAAATTTTTTTAACGTGTCTTGGCGTAGACTAGAGCGTGTTAAAATTTCAAGTCAAACGGTTGTTGTCGTGCAGTTTTGCAGCCAAAAAAACTAAACGACACGTGAAACCGTAAAATCCTCTTATTTCACGTAAAACCCTCTTATTTCCTCTCATTCCGCACCGAATGCCTCTCCCGCGCGGGGTGAAATGAGTAAAACAATTCATTCCTCGCCGCGCGGACAAGGCGAGGTGCGGAATGAAAGGCAGAGAGAGTTTTCGACTCTAATCCGCTCTCTCACTATGGCCACTCTCAAATCACCGAGTTGGTTGTTGGAGAATGGCCTCTCTCTCTCATTCATTCTCCCTCTTAATTCACCCTCGGAGGGTCTGTGTCTCTCAAATTACACAGTCTCTCGTTTCTCCCGTCTCTAGCGAAACATCTCTCAATCGACTGACACATTGTTAAAATTCGATTCTGTCTTCATTTCCTCTCGGAGCATATTTGAAACTAGTCGAAATTCGAGCAAAAATGACTGTTTTACGCTCCAAAAAGCTATCTCCTCCTCGGAGAAAAATGCTAAAAAAACATGGCGCTTGTTCAGAAAGTCGCCTTGACCCTTCCCCAAGATCGCCAAGGTCCGCTTTTTATTTTATTTGGGTCCCGTTAATTAATGGCATTGACGATAGCATGAAAAAATGCGAATTAACGCATAAAATGACTGTTTTGCGCTCCAAAAAGCTATCTCCTCCACGGAGAAAATTGCTAAAAATATGGCGCTTGTTCAGAAAGTTGCCTTGACCCTTTCCCAAGATCGCCAATGTTCTCTTTTATTTTATTTGGGTCCCGTTAATTAATGGCATTGACGATAGCATGAAAAAATGCGAATTAACGCATAAAATGACTGTTTTGCGCTCCAAAAAGCTATCTCCTCCTCGGAGAAAAAAGCTAAAAATATGGCGCTTGTTCAGAAAGTTGCCTTGACCCTTCCCCAAGATCGCCAAGGTCCGCTTTTATTTTATTTGAGTCCCGTTAATTAATGGCACTGACTAAAGCATGAAAAATTGTAAATTAACGCATGAAATGACTGTTTTGCGCACCAAAAAGCTATCTCCTCCTCGGAGAAAAATGCTAAAAAATAAGGCGCTTGTTCAGAAAGTTGCCTTGACCCTTCCCCAAGATCGCAAAGGTTTAAATTTCGATTCCGTTCAGTATTCCGTGAGTGAATGTACTAAAAACCCGGTATTATTCCTCATTCCAACCGCTTTCTTCCCGTTTGCTCGGCGAGCAATGATTCTGCCGAGCGACGCCACGCAGCTGAGGTGTTTTTTCCCGCCTGACTTGCTGTGGCGGTGTGAGTCTCCCCCTAGTGGGGAGACCGCCCTCTGGATTCCAGAGGAAGTGGGATGAGAGGGACGGGCGAGTGAGGGGAACCCCTTGTCCGGCGAGCTGAAGAAGTTCCGTTTTGGCCGCTAATAATAACGCATTGTTGTCTTGCAGGGTACCTACGCATCGATCCACAGCAGCGGTTTCCGTGATTTTCTCCTGAAAGCGGAGCTTCTCAGAGCTATAGTGGATTGCGGTTTCGAGCATCCTTCCGAGGGTTTGTTAATTACACAAATACATTGATGAAGCTCCCTGTTTTCAGTGCAGCATGAGTGCATCCCTCAGGCCATCCTTGGAATGGATGTGATCTGCCAGGCAAAGTCTGGTATGGGAAAGACTGCCGTATTCGTGATCGCTACCCTCCAACAACTTGAGCCGGTAGACGGAGAAGTCTCAGTTCTCGTCATGTGCCACACTCGTGAGCTGGCGTTCCAGATCAGCAAGGAATACGAGAGATTCTCCAAGTATTTCTCCACAATCAAGGTGTGGTTTCTTCCGAATATCGATTTCGTAATTCTTATAGTTCCCCCGTATCTACATCTCAAACATTCCAGGTCAATGGTGGGCTAACTCCCGCTAGGTGGGGAGGGGTCGCGCAAAATTCAGAAAATTTCAACTTAGGTGGTGCGCAAAATGTTCAAGAATACGATTTCGGTGGCCCGCAAATTTTATTGACTTTCTTTCGGGGTTCCGCAACCTGATCTAGAAGATTATCAGCCCACCATTGTTCCAGGTGGCAGTCTTTGGTGGTATCCCCATCAAGAAGGATGAGGATGTTCTTAAGAACAATTGCCCCCACATTGTTGTCGGAACTCCTGGCCGTATTCTGGCGCTTGTTCAGTCGGGTGCCCTCAAGCTCAACAAGATCAAGTACTTTGTCCTCGAAGAGTGTGATAGAATGATTGGAGACCTCGGTGAGTGGTTGCTGGAATGTTTTATCGCTAATGGTTGTATTACAGACATGCGCAGCGACGTCCAGAAGATCGTCAAATCTACTCCTCAGGAGAAGCAAGTCATGATGTTCTCGGCTACTCTTCCCAAGGAGCTGCGCATTGTTTGCAAGAAGTTCATGCAAGACGTAAGCTGTGGACACACTCAATCTTCATCGTCTACCTTCACCTGTTTCTGTCCCCCATCCTCGTGTGGCAAATCCTTTGCCCGAACGGGAGTGAGTCGCTGGCCGGCTCTCAAAGCTTGGAGGAGTCATGTCCCGGTGAGCATTTTATCCATTGTTCGTACTACTTTTATTTTAATAAATAACAGTAGCTGTTTTTTTTTTAAATTTCAATGTTCTTATTGGTCTTTATTGCAGGTACTCTCATCTTTCGAGATGTCTGGCGTGATCTCCTCCATTTGCTGTCCCTGATGACCCTCTGGCTCACGGGGACCGAATGAGAACCAGATTGGATGGAAGGATGGGCCCAAGGGGATCGCACCCTTTCCGACTTTTAAAAAGTCGTGCGAACACAGACCCCCAATTGTTGTGTGGTTCGTAAAGAGCACGCACAACCTTTTTAATTTTAGTAG
Source organism: Pristionchus japonicus (assembly GCA_900490845.1). Classification (NCBI taxonomy): domain Eukaryota; kingdom Metazoa; phylum Nematoda; class Chromadorea; order Rhabditida; family Neodiplogasteridae; genus Pristionchus; species Pristionchus japonicus. The sequence continues at coordinate 354,994 of LS496181.1, forward strand.
TTTATTTTCAAAAGCATATTTTAGCCGATGGAGGTCTACGTCGATGACGAGGCTAAGCTGACTCTCCACGTCCTTCAGCAGCACTATGTGAAGCTGAAGGAGATGGAGAAGAACAAGAAGCTTCTCGAATTGCTCGACCTTCTGGAGTTCAACCAGGTATACCTATAGTTATATTGTATTCTTATTCTGAGTATCTAGTATGGTCAATGATGGTACATTCATGCGTGTCATCTGATGTTTCTTAATTATACGCCGTTGCGGCATAAGAATAGTCAGGGTTAATGAAGTTGAGGGTATCCATCCACATTTCGTTTAGAACGGTGCACAACTGTGTTGCGTTTCGTGTTAGCATGTTTCCTGCCCTTCTTATTGAACTTGACATGCTTTGATTCGATTGACTGCTCTGTATATTTTCCCCATGTTTTGTGGAGGCTCAAGAATGAGTAGACATGAGAATCGAACAAATGCAATTTTGGAGTTAACTTGAGATCAGGGTCCAGCCTAAACAATGCTACTAAGAATCTGTTCTTTGGAGCAGATATCCTGAATTGAAGTTACCCAACAAGAACGACACTTCGTTTGAATGTGCGGGAAAAGCCGCGACGCATGAACGACTAGCGTCGCGGCCATTCTGTAATCAAACTCTATTGTTTTTCTCGTTATTTTGATATTATTTTTGTAAATCTGATTTGAAAAATCGAAAAAGGGTAGCACGAGCTTTCGTTTAAATACAACATTGCAATTTGTTTTGTGCTTCTGAACGGATTTTGGATTTTAACACATTTATCAAGAGTAGGCTCTGATGTGCATGGCAGGCAACTTCTGGCTTCTTGCTTGTCTCAAGAAAGTGGGCCCGATTGTTCGCATGAAGAGATCTTTCCATCTTGCTTGAGGCCTTCCACGTTTCCTCGTAGGCCCTCGTGGGGTCCATTCGATCACAGATCTGCTCCACTTCAAATCATGATCATAAGCGACTTTGTACACTTCTTCTTCTTCTGAACGATTCGCCAATATTCAAATTCAAATCACGCGCGTGTTGCCTGGATCAATACCGGACCAGACCGGAGTTTCGAGCCCCTTTTTAGGATGAATATCGATTTTCTGGTTTTTTAGTGCGCGTTCAATACTAAGTCGACCATCCTTTATCCAATAAAAATATAAAAATAATAGGTCAAAATCGCCCTTGTTAGGTAACTTCAAGGATCTTTTATTTCACTCGAGAGATCATTGATATGAATCTATTTTTTTTTCTCTGATCATATTCGATCGTACAAACTACTCCTACAGAAGAATTACGATCACTATTCATCATGGATCACGAGATTCATATTAATTTCTCAAAGAAAATCACTGTCAGTATCAATCAAAACAAGCAGACAGGTCCAGGTACACTTGAGGATCCTCCTGAGGATCCCCATGGTCTCACCTACCGTATCCCCACTGACGCCCCTGTTTTCAGAGAGATGCGGTCCCATAGATCCAAAGAAGACGGCGGTTTCTCCACGCCTTCTCACCTTCTCTCGAAGCGTCGACAGCGTCTGATGCGAGGTATCGTTTGCCTCGCCCCCCTTCCCTACCGTACTCGTACCCTCCTTACCGTATCCCCCATCGTACCCTGATTAGTTGGCAATCATTTCCCTTGGGTTTCTCCTCCCTCATTGATACCTCGCCCCAACTTCTTCCCTCATATCTTACTTCTCACATCACTGGCTTATCGTGTACAACCATTCGTTGAGAATGGTTGTCTCGTGTGGCTGGAGACTTAAGAGAATAAGACTATGACACCCTCTTCCTTTTTCCTTTCCTCCTTCCCCTCCAGTAGTCAGTGTACAGTCTCTTGGGTTAGATGATAGTACCCTACCGAATCCCCTTACCGTACCTCCTTACCGTATCCCCCTAATGTATCCCCCACCGTACCCTGCCGTACCCACTGGCCCCGTCGAAGCTGCAATGCTTTTTGTAGTGGTGCCAACTTTGGGTTACTAGCCCATGGATACCGCACAGACTGGTTTAGTCATGGATATTCATTCTATATCATATCCTCTTATCCTGTTATCTCTATGGTCTCTCTTATGTGGTCGAAACCATCGAATGAGCGAGGGCATCTGTTGATTTATTTCGATTTCGAATCAACAGGTGACCACCCCAGACACACCTGGGTAGAGACTGACGAGTCCTCGCTTGGGTAGGCCTACTAGGCACCCCTTGGGTTACTCCTCACTTATGGTTCTTATTTCTCTCATCGCTCGCTATATCGTGTGCAACCATTACTTGCATATGGTTGTTATCACGTTTAGCAAGAGACCCTATGAGAATAAGGACATGCCCTCTTCCATTAGTAGTTAGTATCTATACAGTCCATTTATGGTGCGAACAGTGTCGACGTCTATACGATTTCTCTGGAGGGAAAACGTCTGGATGAATTTGAGGGATATGCAGCCTCATTCTCTCACCTCAATCTAGGGGAGATCATACCCCTCTCCCCCAGATTGAGAGGGGAGAATGAGGGAGACTTCCTCTTCCTCAATTTAATCCATACTTTTTCTCTTCAAAGAAAAAGTATGGAAGTACTGTTCACACCAGTAGTCTCGTGGTTTATATTATAGATCCTCCCTCCCTCCCTTGATATCCTACCCTATATCGATATCGGAATAAGAAATCGGAAATCGGCCGAAATTGACTTATCAAAATCACTCTCTTTCCAGAAAGAGACTCACTCAATGCCTTTCCGAAATTATTCCGGAATTACCCTTTGTTCGAAACTCTTTCACCGCTTTCGTACAGCTCAACATGAGAATGAATGAATTTCGGAAAGATAATTTTTGACTCTCTTTCCGGAAAAGAGAGAATTGAATCAGTAATTTCGGATTTTCGATTTCCGTTTCGTTTCGTCAACATAAGGAACACGGAACTAATCAGGAACTAGGAACAAGGGATGGAGCCAAGGGATGTGAGTATTACAGCTCGAAGAGCAAAGATCAAAGGGTTTTCAATCGTATCTGTTTCTACTTGACTAGGCCATTCGGTCTGGGGTAGTGACTTAATTGAGTTAAATACACGTAAATTGCTTTCATTCTCACTCATTTTCCCACACTACAACCGTGCGGAGGGCGTCTATTCTGGAAAAAAATGAGAGGGAGGGGAGAGAGGAATGTACAACGGGCCGGGGATCTATAGAAGTGCCGGCCATTTAGAGACAATTCAGACCATTCACCAATCACGCTTATAACATGAGCGTGAGAGGGGTGACTTTGTAGTCTGAACTTTGATCTCTAGATCTTTTTGGATCTCTTCGCTGGACGATCTTTGAGTTCTAGATCTCTCTTTGTATAATGAGCACCATAGAGTCCTGCACCAACAAGAGAACCATGAGTGGCAATGAGTGATTCACTGCTCAACTGAGGAAAGCATTACTGAGATCACCATTGGAATTCATTTGTTGCCCCTCGAGTGTGTTTCCTCACTTGTTTTCATCTTCTGCTTCTGCTTTCATCTTTCATCACTATCTAACCCTTGATCTCACTGATCTATGGGCCCAGACACCTGGCCGAATCATAAGAACTGCTTTCATTTGATCTTTGATCTCAGTGCTCTGATGATTGAGCCTTGATAGATTACACTGTCTAGTGTCATTCCATTGATAGATAATTGGTCTTCGCTGTCCAGCAGCCCTACCGTAACCTACAGTATCCTCAGGCCGGCCCTCCCAAAGACAACGAGGTCTTCAACCAATTCGCAATTGAGGGAGCCTTAGTGTACAGGGAGTAACCACCATAGGGGGCGATGGACGAGAGGAAAACAAGAGCTAAAAAGAGAAGCTAGATTTCAAAGAGCAATCCAACCAAACGGTCTACTCTAAGCCAAGAGGAAAGTGGATGAGAAGCTAGGAGGGAGAGGGAAGGTAATCGAACTATCGAACGCTACTCTCAAAGGGTCTCTTGCAGCTCGTATGAGAACCATATTCAACTAATGGTTGTGGTTGCTTATCTCGTTCACAACTTGTGAACGATATAAGCAAACGAAGAGAGCGAGATCATGGTGTAGAAGGAGTGGGAGAGGAGAGAGAAGGACGACTAATCTAGGGGTAACAGTAGTCAGTGAATGTGCGTTTTATGATCTAGCACCGGCATTGACCCAAGCCAAAACCATGAGCAAAGTCACGAGAAGAGACTATGAGGCTAAGATACGAGATTGACCAAGATCAAATGGTAGGGTATCAGGGGGGGGGGGGGAACTGAAGCCAGCCATAGTGAGCCTATCATCTAAATCACGAGACTAAATGGACTGCTCTGGTTTCTTCCTACCAGTGGTATACCAGTTACAGGGGGCGGAGTTTTAGCGTACCAGTGGTATACCAGTGTGTCTACCAGTTGTTTGCCAGTTGAAAAGTAACCAGTGGTAAACCAGTTGGGGCTAGAGAACCAAGGGGGCGGAGTTTTGGCTTACCAGTGGTAAACCAGTGTAGTTACCAGTAGTGAACCAGTTCTAGTTTACCAGTTGTATACAACTGGTTTACCACTGGTATTTGAGTGGGACTCTTACCCGGCGTGTCTAGAGACAACTCTTCCTACAAAGTCCCTTCCCACAGCCCCTCATCAAGCTCCAGCCCTCGTGTGCACGCCGCCTAGTACGGTTTTCACGATTTCATTCGAGATCGTTTTTGAATGTGACTAACCTCACGTGGACGTTCCATATGAGGCCCGGTTACCGTATGGGGTAAACTCATGCAATCAATCAATATGACCCGTCTCCACTCTTGTTCTCCATTTGCGAACCATTTCCCGTACCAGTGGTAAACCAGTGCGTTTACCAGTGGTATACCAGTATAGTTACCAGTTGTATTTCAACCCGCCCACAACTGGTAACTATACTGGTTTACCACTGGTAAGAAGAAACCAGAGTGTATACTAACTACTAATGGAAGAGGGAAGAGGGCATGTCCTTATTCTCATAGGGTCTCTTGCTAAACGTGATAACAACCATATTCAACTAATGGTTGCACACGATATAGCAAGCGATGAGAGAAATTAGAACCATAAGTGAGGAGTAACCCAAGGGGTGCCTAGTAGGCCTACCCAAGCGAGGACTCGTCAGTCTCTGCCCAGGTGTGTCTGGGGTGGTCACCTGTTGGTTCGAGATCGAAATAAACCAACAGATGCCCTCGCTCATTCCATGGTTTCGACCACATAAGAGAGACCATAGAGATAACAAAGAGGATATGATATAGGATGAATGGCAATGACTAAACCAGTCTGTGCGGTATCCATGGGCTAGTAACCCAAAGTTGGGACCACTACAAAAAAAGCATTGCAGCTTCGACGGGGCCAGTGGGTACGGCAGGGTACGGTGGGGGATACATTAGGGGGATACGGTAAGGAGGTACGGTAAGGGGATTCGGTAGGGTACTATCATCTAATCCAAGAGACTATACACTGACTACTGGAGGGGAAGGAGGAAAGGAAAAAGGAAGAGGGTGTCATAGTCTTATTCTCTTTAGTCTCCAGCCACACGAGACAACCATTCTCAACTAATGGTTGTACACGATAAGCCAGTGATGTGAGAAGTAAGATATGAGGGAAGAAGTTGGGGCGAGGTATCAATGAGGGAGGAGAAACCCAAGGGAAACTATTGCCAACTAATCAGGGTACGGTGGGTGATACGGTAGGGAGGGTACGGGTACGGTAGGGAAGGGGGGCGGGGCAAACGATACCTCCGCATCAGACGCTGTCGACGCTTCGAGAGAAGGTGAGATGGCGTGGTGAAACCGCCGTCGCCTTTGGATCTATGAGACCGCAGCTGTCTGAAAACAGGGGTATCAGTGGGGATACGGTAGGTGAGACCATGGGGATCCTCAGGAGGATCCTCAAGTGAACCTGGACCTCCTTCGATCCCGAGAGAGGCGGGAGAGGAGGAAAGGCGAGTGAGAGGCGACTAAAAAAGAGAGAAGGAACTGCCGCCTTTTATATTCGAGGAGAGGATATGTAAAGAGATATCTTAAGAGAAGATGGGGGAGAGAGAGAAAAGAGTGATCAATAGGATTGTGGAAAATGAGATGCAGAGGGGGAGAGGGGGAGTTTACAGTGAAATCAGTGAGAATCATCGCATTTGAACCGCGTTTTCAGTGATCGAAAATTGAAAGGTGGGTTGTACCATTGAGTAGGCTAAATAAGAGATCAAAGATCAACACCAATAATACTTCGAAGATTCTTCCTTCAGGGCATCTACTCACATTTGATACACGTTGGGTTCGCAAGCTCCACCCACTTTGTGTGGACAGCATTTCGCACATAGACGAGAAAGAGAAACCATAACCCTCATTCTGAACCTATCGACTGTTCTGCTAGGACCTTTCCCCTTCTTTTCCCTTTTCCTCACTTCTTCTCGCCTACTGTCATGTTGTTAATAAATCATATAATAACAAATAGATTCCCTTGGATTCCCAAGTTCCCTCAACAGGGAAATATTCGATGCCTCGGTGAGAATAGGGAGAGGTGTTTTGGGAATCATTCCGCTCTCGCCGAGAGAGTTGAATCGGTTGTTTGGGAATCAAAATACCAACCCTAGTTCAAACCACATCTCTTCTGTCTCCTACCTGGATGCTCTTGAGTCTATCGATGCATCCTTCCAAACTCTTGATATCTCTCAATGATGAGAGAGAGAGTGGCTTCTCTCGTAGATCACTCTCTGTGATAGACAGAAGAACTGATCCGTCGATCTGAAATTCGTCTTTTGGACCTCCGGGAATCGATTTGTCTTTCAAATTTCGTTAGTGGAACCGCAAATTGCTCTTGTCAATTCTCCACTCTCAATCACTTCCAACTCTAGCGATGAAAAGGGGGACAAAGTATAACAGTCCTTCGATTGACCTCTCCTCTCAAGGGAGAGAGAGGGGGGAGTCACTCCCTTCCTCCTTACCTCGTGTTTCACAAACTCGCTCGCATACTTGTCGATTGTGACGAAGCCACAAAGAGACCTGAGAAGGGGAAGAGATGAGAGGGGACCAAACTCTGATCACTTCCTGATCTATTTACTACCTACTGGTCAAGGTTCAGCTGTACACAAACGTCAGCCAAGCCTCTTCTCACCAACATCTTATATATTGTAGTGTAGCAGGGAGTAGAAATCAAATGACACCGTAAAACCCTAGCCATTTGTGGTTTTCTAAGCGAAATTTGACGAAATATTTGGGTTTTCGCTACATTTTTTGGAGTTTAAACTTTGGAAATGGGTTCTCACCTCTTTGACCGCCGAAGTGGCGGCGGATCCCTCGGAGGGAGGTGATCCTCCTCCATTCGCCTTCCTCGTACTTCCATTGGACGTCGAGGATCGAGAGGAGGTCGTCGAGACCATCCAATCTGAAGGACGAGAAGGATGAGGAGAAGGAGAGGGGAGGAAGGGAGTGATCGAGAATCGAGGAGGGAGGAGGAAGACACGTTTCAATGGACTACGAAAAAGTGATTGCATTACAATTACTCAGCATTGAGTGGCCATTCATTCCAATAAATGACCACTCAGACCACTGCCAATCGAATATCACCGATACACGTGAATAGCTATAGCAAAAAGATGGTGCAGGGATTGAATGGCCGTGAGTGATTCTTGATCTGCCGATCAGTGATTTTGATAAGGAGAAGAGAAGAAAGAATGGAAGGAGGAGACAAGATAAGGAGAGATATGCAGTGATTAGAATGAGATGATGAGAGAAACGAAGAGAGAAGAGCAGAAGAGGCAAGAATCAGAATTAGAAGCGAAGAAAAGAGAAAGAGAAGAAAGGAGGAAAGTACAAGGAAAAGTCGTTTGTCGCTCTTTCCGAGTAATAGGTTAGGGTACTCTCTTCCTCTCTCTAACTATACTAGATACCTCTCAACTCTCTCTCTCTCTCTTCTACTCTCCATTGCATGTTTTTCGCCGTGGGCAATAGTGAAGACTCTCGATTGATAGAAGAGAAGGAAGAAGGAAGGATCGAGAAGAGGAGCAGAGTGATACAATTGGAGGAGAGATAAAAGGAGACCATTGGAATAACAACGAGACGACAAAAAGGGAGGAGGAGAAAGAGGAGTGACGAACTTTCGTTTGTTCAGTGAGTAAGCGGGCATGAAACATGAGATTGGAGGGGCAAATCAAGGATTGTCTCTTCTTCACTCAAAGTGTTCTCACAAGTACTCACTGGACTGCCTAACCAGATCGATTATCCATCCCATCCACATCCAATACAGTTTATTATTGTACTCACAGCAAGTAAAACAAGTAGAGATCAGATGAGACTGATGGAATGAACTTCTAGTTCAGACAATTAAACAGTCGTAATTCAAAGACTTTGCAAAGGAATTAATTTGAGTGTCAAGTCTCACAGGCAAGGCATAATATACATTATCATGTGCTAGCCACTTCTACATCATGGCTGTATATCGATGGCAGAAACACAACTTCTCAGGATACGTTCTTTAGTACATTATTAATAATGATGGAGGGAGAGGTGACAACAAAGTCTTAGTTCTTCTTATAAATGTTCTCTTCTGATTCTTCGCACCAGATCCAGATCCTTCGTCATCACCTCAAATGCATTCATTAAATTTCCAAGCAAATAGAAAATAAGTCATTTCCAATGTTCACTAGCTCTACTTTACAAGAACAGATTGTAACTCCCCTTTTGAATTTTTAACTTCAACAGCTAGGGAGGAATTGACAGACAGAATCGATGCATTAATCGATAACTTCTCCCCTCCTTACCGTAGCTCTTCTTCCGTGGATGGCGGCCATGTTGGCGTCTTCGAACATACTCGTCAGAAACGCCTCCGCTGCCTCCTGCAAATAATATCATCTTTATCTTATCGTAGGTTCGAATACATTTCCTTAAACGCCATTTTATGATCATTATTATTGTTACTATATATAATAAAATTATATATTAAGGAAGTGGGAAAGATACCTGAAGAGCATCGACTGCCAGCGACTGAATACGGTAGGGTTCGGCGACATTGTTCTCCTGCGAATCAATCCATGAAAGATAGTGAGTGAACAAAAGGAATCACATCTCTTGCACATATATTTGATCGAAACAAAAGAGCGCCCAGAGGGAAAGTCGTTCGCTCCCATCTCTATACATATCTCACCTCCCATAAACCTCTCTATTGGCATGACATGTAATGAATCACCATTTCCTGCCAAGAGATTACAATCGGGAATACAGTATTCTGCCATGGGAAACTAATTATTGGGAATGAACATTGACCAATATAAAGGGAAACGCGAACCTCTTTTTAATGATATTTGAACGCTCGCGCATTAGAAAATAGATATAAATAAAACCTTGTTCACTGTCTCGATGACTTCACGAACCACACGGCGGAAGAGCATCTTGGGGATGAGTAGATCGGCGGTTCGTTGATGTCTCTCGAGTGCACCATCTGAAAGCAATGTTATCAGATCCATTCGGTAAGAAAGTGAATTATACTCCAACTCAAACGCTTGATACACTTACTTCCTCTCTTGATAGGTCTCTTCGTCTTAATCCTCTGAGGAGAAGCTGTCTTTCCCATATGGGCACTGCTTCTATTCAGGTCCCTCTTCGTCTGGAGCTTCGCATGGAGACGCTTAGAAGGAGTTTGTTGCTTTCGACCGCCGGTCATTACCGATTCAGTACAGAATGGGGGGAAAGGAAAAGAATTGATTCTAGATTCTAGTCTATGCTAATGATAGTTTCGGGGTTTATGCAGAGTTGTACATTGATGGATACTCACATGAATACTTCACACTCCATTTTCGGCATTTGGCATACAACACATGCTGGTCTCTCTTGAAGGATTCTATCCTTAATGAGGCATAGTGTCAGATCGCGTCTTCCCATCAGGATTATCGATCCCTGAAAATGGTCCTTTTAAACTCGCTCATACTTGTGTCTTCACCTTGTCACATTCGAAACCCAGATGGTATTTGAGAAGAGGACTTCCCTCGAAAGAGAGCTCGGTCCACACTTCCTGTTGCACTTCCACTCTAAATATCTTTCCATAAATCTACCGTACTCTACCGTAAGCAAATCGACTCTTCTCACTTGACAAAATATGTTTCCTTCGCTCTAATAAGATGAATTCGACAATATCCGATCGAATGGGGAATCTCGTCTTCGATCTCTTTCTGCTTCAGAATCAATTTCATTGTATCTGAACAGCGCTTTCCTCGTATCATTAACACTTGGACAGATGAACAAAAAATGAAACCTTGATCATTCGATGACATCCCTCTCCTGATCACTCTTTTCTCCGTAATCTTTTCAACATTCTCCGATCTCTTCAAGCCGATAATTTTCATACGCGGGAATGATATCTTCTTCTGCAACATAAACAATCAATAAAAGAAATACAGGAAAGAAACTGACAAGGGCAATCATGGCGAATTGTCGAAGGGAAATTCCATCGAGAGGAGTGAGCATGAGACAGTGGTCGTCGACGCCCACGAGAGACAATCCTCCGTGCGATGCCTGCGTATTCTCCCTCTTACGGTCGAGGTCGACGTCAACGTCAAGTATCGATTAGTCGCCCTGCAAAAAGGAATGGAATCAGCACAAATGACGGTGGCCCAGACATGATTACGCGACGGAATGAGTGATTATCACGAAAGTAAATTATATTTTAAAGAGATATTCAGCGGAGTTTGATTACGTACAGTTGAGTGATGGGGAGTAGACAAGAGTGTGGCCGAGAGAATATTAATGGTAAAACAGCAGGGGATCGGATTCAGCGAAACGAATTCAACCAAAACTCAACGAATCCGAATTGGTAACAACTTGCATTTGGTCGATTGGACGCTAATCTCGGTAGAAATGATTTATCGAGGAGAATCCAAAACATATTCAGGAGCTGAAAGGGCGCGCTAGAAGCTGAACTACAACAAAAGGCTAGACAGTGCAAGAGCACGAGTACATGTCGGCTAGAGAGGAAGGATACAGAAGCAGTTATAAAACGGGACTAACAAAATTCGGGGGCCCCATAAGGGAAATCAACAGCAGAACGGAGGGTGAAAAGGAAAGAGCGCCGAGACCGGAGACTGAACTGGCTGGGAAAGAGAGTACCGAAGGAGCAGTTGATCAGAGACTGGCAGGGAGAGGTTCAGAACAAAACGAAAGGATCAACTCCATCAAAACAAAGCAAAACAACAATCAACAAACAACAACAGACTTCGGAGAACCGGTGAATGCGGATAGAAAACCGGGAAGAAGTCAAATACCGTATTAATTCGACGTATTCGAATTCACGCGATTGATAGATTTTCATCTTCCCACCTATGTAGACAAGAACCAAACTTTAAAATTTAGTTTGTAAATTGTATGGATAATTTAAAATACGTATTTTATTCGAATCGAGAGCTGAATACAATAGAATTTATTTTTTATCAATGAAAAAAATTGTGGACAACAGTTGTATTTTTCGGAATTAATTTGGAAAGCCTCCTTCCTTCTCCATTATCCAACATGCTCGATTATAATTGTAAAGTATGAAAATGTAGATAAATAAAATCTGAAAAGGAGATATGCAGAAGTATTGAAAAAAAGAGCAAAAGACGGCTTAGAGCCGAACCTAGGTTTGACGGTCGATAGACGAACGCGCTATCTGTTGAGCTGAGCAGACAGATGTTACCGACCGTTTAGAACTCGATGCCTAGCTTGGGATCGAGCACACCAAACAAATTAAAACAAAAAAATCGATTTTCTATTCGGAAAATTATCAGAAAACTATTACTTTCTGAAATAGGTTTAGAACATCTCTTCCCATATTCTACCCGCCCATATTGGTCTCGTTCAAATTTGATAATCCCATCTTTGGTGCTTCCATTGTTAGAGTAGAGATCCATCGCTCTCCTCGTCAGCATTCAAATTGTCGTAACTCCGACGAATACCCTATGATGACAGTGGTCGAGTCGTAGCCAAGGTGGTGAATATGGCTCTAGAATCATCGATATTGTGAGAATACAGAGTAGTGATACCCTATTCCCTCCTCTATGTGGCCGTTCTGTATGCCCATGTCTGGTGTCAGGATGAAATATCGGATGCCTAATGTCTAACAGAGTAGTGTGCACATCTAAAGCATGCTCCGAAAAGCTTATGAGTTGGTGTAATCTACCACCGCAGAACTGTAGCTATCGGAAACCACACTGGAAATTCGAAAGTCGAATGTTTGTATCTCTTGTTTGGATTCATAAGGAGTTGGCTCAGATCCATGGAAGCTTGATGATCAGGAAAATGCGGGAACGTGAATGAGAACACGTGATGATCATAGTTGGAGACTGGAGGAAGGTCTTCAACACCTCAGAATAACGAAGCAGTAGAGTGATGTTCAATCTGTCCGAACGTCGGGGGATCGATGCCCCTTCGATGTTGTTTTTGCAGACCGACATCTCACACACTGAAAGGGATGTCTTGGGTGATAAAGATGTTGTGTGAAACCTAGCCGAACCCTAGCAACTCACGGGAACTTCTGTATTGTTTTGGCCCAGAGAATCCCTCTCTATGACCGCTCTGCCTGAGAAGTGAGGCGAGGAATGAGATGGGTAGGGATGGAATACTCTATTGAGAATGGCTGTGCAAAAAGTACAGAAGTGCCAACTCACGAACACTGTCTCTCTTTTCGCATAGATTTTTTTCAATTTTCAATGTATTGAATGCTTAGTTCAATCAACATTTCAATTCTAGCCATTTAGTCAAGAGCTACTTTATACAATTTAGACAAATTCATACAACAATATGCAGTGATGACTCAACCAGGTAGACGTGGAGACGTCGTCGACAACGATGACGACGATTCCAGATGCGAGATTCCATCGAAGCTCACGATCACTGCATGCATCACAGACAATAATCGGAGAATAATCGAGGATGGAGCGCTTTATTTTGCCGTTTTCGCTCTATGTTTCAACAAATCAATCTGTGGTTGCTGTTTTCAAGTTATTCCAACGTGAAAAACAAACTAACGGCGTGTCTTGTAGCATTTGCGGTGAAATTTGAATGAACATGTGATTACTCGTGTTCACCCTCACATATGTGCCGTACTGTTGGAATTAAAAATTCATTTCAGCACTGGTTCAACTTGAGTTATCACAACAACAAAATTTGCGAGTGGTAGAAACATAGTGCAAAAAAACGGCAAAATAATAACGAGCCAACAAAATAGCAAAATAGCCAGAACTCTATCCCACTAGGCCACAGAATCTTGTTGAACACCTTGCGATAAACCCGCTTATCCCTCGCGAATAGGGTTCAAATCACATACAAAACGTCAACTTGCTCACCTTCGGCTCTTCGGCTTCGAAAGCTTTTGAAAACGGTTTCGAGATGAACAGTCGACTTAATGAACCTCCGGATGCATCCTATTTGTGTGAAAATCGGGATTTGTGAGTTTAGGCAATTCCTATGCATGCACACTGAAAGTCAGAATGGACTCTTCTCTCCCCTCTCCTTACTCCTTATTCTCCACCCCATCCACACTCTCGTCCCACTCTCGCCTCTGTCGGTAGTGTTACAATGAGACCAGAAAGAAAGGTACGGATGTAGATCCTTGGTTACTCCGATTATCCTGAATACCCGTGGGGGGGGGGGTAATGGAGCTCTTCCCTGAGAACACTGACTCATGGTACTGTAACCTAGCTCAGTTGGCGATCGCAGTGTGACGGTGGTCAGGAGTACGGTAATACTGTTGTTCAGCTAAGGAGAGAGAAGAGCCGACTCGAAGAAGAGTACGACATCTTCTACGACTTACTAACCAGCAACGAGTCGACCAAGATGGCTAAGGTATACGGTCGCTACAGTTTCACTGAGAAACCTTGGCTCTGTGCCAGATACTGGTACTGACCTCAGTTCCTGATCGGATCTACCGTAACCTACAGTACCCCCTCCCCCACTTGCAGGCTTCGTCCGTCAACTACTTTCGCAGGCTGTTCACGGAGAACTCAGATCCGCCCAAGTACTTCGATGAAGGATTGGTGAGATACTGTAATTTACGGTGTCAATCAATCGATAACCAACTCTTACCGTATCCATTCAGATCGACGTCTTCATTGGCATCGTTCGCGACATGGACGCCGAGTCGGAAGTGCGGTACGGTACCATATCCTATCCTATCCCAATCGATCGATTGCGCCTACCGTAACCCATCGGTCGATCGATTACTACCGTACATATGCCATCAATCGATTGATTCCAGCACGGACGCGGCCTGGGCGCTCACCAACCTGCTGAGCAGCAAGCGCGCCCCACTCACGCACACGATCATCGATAAGGTATATCGTAGCCGGATTACGGTATCGATTGGGTTACGGTATCTCGGAATACGGTAACTACAATACCCATTCGCAGGGCACACTGGACGTGTTCGTCTGGTGCATCGGCACGGCCGACTACAAGTAAGCACGGGGACGAGATAAGATATCAAAGATCAGTGATCAAAGACCGAAACTATGTCCCGTTAATTTTAGGCCGTCGATGATCAAACAGCAAAGATCAAAGATCACTGGTTAACGATCCAAATGAACACCGTTAATCTTAGGCCATCTATGATCAAAGACCAGTGAACTACACTCAGAGATCAAGGATCACTTAACTCATCTCACTCAGTATTCGTTGCCGGAATTCAAAGATCAAAGATCAACTTCAGGTTGCGCGATTTGTGCGTCTGGGCCGTGGACAGCATCTCAGTGGACTGCTCCGAGTGCAAGGAGGCCGTCCGAGCGACGGACGTGCTGGAGATCATCGCCAAGCAGGTATACGGTAGACTATCGAGAACTGACTATGGACTGCAGACACTGTAGACAATCAATGCTCGGGTTACGGTGTCAATCGATATCTCAGTTGAACACCGATTGCTTCCACTCCGTCGAGTCGAATCGGTGCGCCCTTCAGTGCTGCTTGAACGTCCTCGACGGCGGCTTCGATTCCATGTCTCCATCGGTAGAGAGGCGTCTACAGTATGCCCGAGCGATCGATGAGTGGCTTTATTCTTGCAGACATCACGCAATCTACTCACGGCGGTGACGAGAACGATGCGTCGCTTCGAGAACGACGGCGCCGTGATGAAGGTACTGTAACTCCGGATCGATAATTGAGTTCTTCAATCAAAAACCGTTCTAGAATGCGCTCTGCATTCTGACGCAGTTTGCAGACGAGCGCCACTTCGTCAACTATGTACGGTATCAATGAGCGTTACCGTAGCCGAACCTGTATCGTTTGGGTTACGGTGTGAGGTTACCGTAATTAATCGATATCGATTGCAGCCGCACATGTGGCCGGCGCAGATTGACGCGATGCTGAATGAGACGGGCCTCGTTTCCAGCATGCTCGTCGCCATTGGCTCGGACGACCCCGCCCTCGTGAGGTACGGTATCGATTAGTAGCGGATTCGTGACCTACCGTACTCCCTAGTCGAGTTACGGTATCGATCAATCAATCGGTTAAACTCCGTTTTTGCAGGCCGGCGCTTCGCCTCATCGGCCACATCGTCACTGGTACGCTCGCTACAGACTATCGATTGACTACAGTATACCCTGCGGGATACTGTAGTCAATCGAGAACTACCTCTACAGTATCTCAAAGCTCCTGATTCAGGTACGGACGACCAGACGGAGCGCGTGATCCTGCGCGATGGTTTCGTTCCTCTCATGGTATGGTATTCCTAACTACTGTATCCAATCGATAACTGACTTCATTGAAGGCCAGCAGCCTCGAATCACCCGCAAGGAAAGTCCGCCTCGAGGCTGCACGGATTCTCTCCAATATCGCCGCCGGCCCTGCCCATCACGTGGACCTCGTCATGATGGTGAGGAGTACTGTAGTCCTACCGTAACCCAATCAATAATCGATCGATATACCGTATCCCAATCAATACCGTACGCAGAACAAGCCCCTGATCGGGCAGCTGCTGCGCAAACTGCACACGGACGAGCCGCGCATGCAGAAGGAGGTATGGTAGCTACTGTACTCCAGGAGTATCGTGAACTGATTGTTTAATCAATACCGTAACCACTCAGGTGTGCTGGGTATTCGCGAACGTGCTCTCGAACCTGAACGCCAACCCGCGCCCCGCGCAGATGACTGAATTCCTCGGATGCGGTATCGACCGATTATGAGATATGGTCTCAGATTACGGTATCCAATCATTCAATAATCAGGCGTCCTCGCGATAGTGGACGTGGCGAGTAAGACGGGCGTCGACGAGCGTCTCGTCAACAAGATCAGAGAGGTCAGGAGGGAAGGATTGATCTTTGATCTTTGATCTATAACTGATCTTCGATAGATACATGACCTCTTGTATCTAATCGACTGTCTCATTTCATTGTTGATCTTTGATCTTCATGATTTGATCTTTGATCTTCCCTCAATCACCCTTCCGTCAGGTCCTCTCCGCTCTGCTCATTGTCCACCCCGAGTTCTGGCGCGTCGTCGAACAGGCAAGTCTCATCTATCCATTCCATTATCGATCGATACCGTACTCCAGCAGTACCGTAACCAACTATTGTAAATTACAGGCGGGAGCCGTTCCGGGTTCGGAGCCGATTTTGGAGATTCCGAGCAAGAAGAGACGCGTCGGCGATTACGTCATCTACGAGGAAGATGTCACTGAGATTTGATAACTTCCGTGAGTTTAATGATCTTTGGTCTTTGATCTTTGATCACTTCCAGGTCCCGCCACGCCCCTTTCCACCGAGTACGCGTGAGAGAATCCGAAGTTTTTTTGGGTGTAATAAAGATCAGTCGTGTGTGTTGTAAACAAAGCACAGATGAAAAAAAGACAGACAAGACATGTATGAAAAGTGCTTCACAAACAAATCAAAGATTGAGACAAACGGGTACCGGTGATTTCGTGCTACACACAAAATAAGGGTGGTTAAATGCACCATGATCAGATATGTTTCAGACTTTGGTTGGTTAAATCCGACCGAGCCAGTCGGAATTCTAACGCATAAGATCAACTCGAGGGAACAACTGCATGTGCTATCGCAGCCTATTGGTTATGCGTTTGACCAACGAGTCACTTGACGCAGGTTCGACTCTCCCCGATGGTTTTGTTTTTTTGCTCTCTTATCCTGATCTTGTTTCTCTTTTCCCTTTCAAAGAACTTCCTTTTTTGCATAATTACTGAATAAACATGATTTCAGTTGCCGTCGCAGGTTTCTCATTGGAAGACGCTCTGATTTTTCTGCGGAGCAACTGAAAAACGTGCGAAATATTGATTGCAGTGATTTTGGACGATTGTGAGTTTTGGGCAACGTTTTGAGGCATTGAAGGCAGTGAAATATTGACAACAACAACTTTTCAGCGGCAGTAATGCGCACATAAGCAACCGTCTTGACGGTTAGTATGAGTAACGAGTGAAATCAACACACCATTGCATAGGGAATGCTGAAGAGGGTGAAATAGCCTTAGGTGAAGGGATCACTCGGACTCTTCATTCAGTAACCTAGTGAATGAAGAGAAGATATGCGATGGGCTGAACTTTGCGAATACACCTATTTGAGAGTCGTGTTTGGGCTCATTCGAAAGCCAATAGTCGTTTTGCGGGAAACTACCCCGATATGTCGCGTGAAATATTTGCAAAAATGGTGAAATTTGCATCTTAAACTTTGTTTAAAATTCCCGGTTTCGACATTCGCGACCGTATTTGCAATTTGTGACGCGCGCGCTTTGTAAACAAAGTTTCGCTTTGTAAATATTTCACGCGGCATATCGGGGTAGTTTTCCGTAAATAGACTATTGGCTCTCGAATTAGCCCAAACACGACTCTCAAATAGGTGTATTCGCAAAGTTCTCCAAAAGCGGATATAGAACGGAAACGCCCGCTAATCGTTTCGATTTCTCCATCATGTACGATAGTTTATCATCCGAATGTTATCTTCTGGCCTAGCAAGATTCATGCCTTGCCTTGATCTGAGAAATCGTAACTTCACTTTTTTCTGTATTTTGCATCAGAACGCACGAGAGAACATGCGAATCAGAGAGAAGCATACGATTGATCTTTGATCTTATCAAGTAATTCCGTTTTCAGACTGCATTTACAGGATGATACGAAAGGATATCGAACAGATACAGCCGAGCAATCACTGCGAAATGTGCAGAAAACAAGGCTAAAGTGGATTGAATCGGAAGAGAACAGTAAGAGAAATAGATTCTGGTTGATGTTATTGTTCGATGTGCTGAACTTTCCTCCTCTTCATAACAAACGACGTTTACTATGGATTGTGTCCTCTCGGGTGGAATCTTCTTCGCCTCCCGTTGTTGTTGTTGTTGTTGTTGTTGTTGTTGTTGTTGTTGTTGTTGTTGTTGTTGTTGTTGTTGTTGTTGCTGTTGTTGTTGTTCTTGTTGTTGATGTTACTATTATTGTTGTTGTTTTTCTTGTTCTAGCAGTTGCTTCTTCTGTTGGTGCTGTTGTTGGATTTGTGGTGTTGAATTGGTCGAGGATTGAGATCGAATTCCAATTAGATTATGAGACAATTCTGAAGTGGATACGTGACATGAATTGAGAATCATGGAAAATATAAGATGAAATTATTCCACATCTGTCCTTTAGATCTTTCGAATGTTTGGAAACGAAATTCTGCGCACTCCTTGGTGATCTTCACTCTTTCTGAGTAATCTCTTCTCTTTTCTACTGAATATTGAGATCAATGTTAAATTATTTAAGGAAATAAGTTAGTGAATTGAAGGAAAGAACATTCAAGAGCATAAAAAAAGTAAAAGAACTCTAAGAGCATTCTTTTTTGCATTCTTCAATGTTCTTTCCATCTATTCATCATCTTATTTCCTTTCATAATTTCTATATTGATCTCAATATTCAGTAGAAGAGAGAAGTGATTACTCAGAAAGAGTGAAGATCATCAAACGAATCAGAGTCCAAGAAGAACGCAGAAACTCCCATTCCGTAGACCCAATTCCCTTCCCTTCTCTCCCCTCCCCTCCCCTTTCCTTCCCTTCCCTTCTCTCCCCTCCTCTTTCCTTCCCTTCCATCCCATCAACGACAATGAACAAAGTATTCCTTGTATTGTACCCATTCTTGTCTTGTATTGACCAACTCAGCAAAGCATTGATTATCCTCAGGATCGTTTATCATTGATCAAGAGGAGGTTCGGGTGTAGTGGTGGTGGTGGTACACAAGGAGGGTGAGAGGGGTTGACTCGATAGAGCAGACACGAAAAGGGGTGCGGAGCACGACAGACGACGACAGCGTTGTGGCGGTGAAGTGGAGGCTGAGCCTACGGCTGCTCTCGAGCGGTCTCGGGCGTGTAGTGGTGCTTGCCTGCAATGTGAGGGGTTAGGATGAGGTAGGGTTGTGGGGTTGGGGGAGTGGGAGAGGGTTGCTGTAGTACCTGTTTCTCCGCGGAGTCTACGTGCGAGGTGCAGGTCGCGAGGGTAGACGGTCACCCTTCCGCAGTGCGCGGCACAGAGGCCGCTGTCCCTCAGAAGGTCGACGAGGTACGTCTCGCTTGCCTCCTGCAATGCGATCAAAATAACTTGCGTTCGAAGCACAGGTCGGCGTCTCTCCACCTCACGCACTCTCTCGACTGTCGGACCGTGAGAAATGTGAGAAATGAAGAGACTGCGACGCGTCTTTCAAGTAATAACCTGGAGACAGGCGAGCGCAGCCGACTGAAATCGCAAGTCGCTCTTGTACTTCTGAGCCAGCTCCCGTACTAGCGCCTGCAATACGGCTATTGGTTCTCGGGGTTGAGGGGGCTGGATCTTCTACCTGGAAAGGGCGCTTCCGAAAACCCTGAGTCTTCTCGTACGCTCGTATCTCCTTGCGCGCATCGGCGGAGGGGCGGTAGGGGCGAGGGCGGATCACTCCGGCTCTCGATTCCGGCTTGGCAGCCTTCTTGACGGGGGAGGCGTGCGCGGGAGTAGCGGTGCGCTTGAGAGGCGCCGACTTCTTCCGCCTTCCGCCAGACGTGTGCGTGAGAACTGCAAGGTACGGTAGGGTAGGGAGAGGTACTGTAGCTTGGGTAAGGGTACGGTAGGGAGAGGGGCGAGGGCAGGGGACATTCAGGGCGAAACCGTACCTCCGGATCCGAAGCCGCCGTTGATGCTGCCTCCGTCCGACTGCGATCCCGGAGCGTTGTTCGAGGCTCTGAACCGAGGGGTATTTGAGCGTTACCGTGGGGATCCCGGGGGTCCCCAAGAGAATCCCCAAACATACCCATCCATCTTGGCTCCTCCCCCTCCAGATCCCGAACCGGGCGCTCCCATGTACGCGGACTTGTCCATTGCGAGGTGGTGGTTGTGGCGGTGTCGGTGAGGGGCAACGAACTGGATTTGAGAGGGAGAAGACGGGCTTTTATAGGGACGAGAGGGCGATATGACTAGACACTTGCGGGATGTAAACGAGGATGAGCCAGAGTAAGTCAGGAAAATAAACAACGGATTAGGAAAAATGAGATTGGGAAGTGAAGAGACAAGGAAAATGAGATTGAATGGGTGGATTCTGGTCTGATTTTCGGAGAGTACGAAGTGCTATGCTAACGGTGCTTGCTACTATAAGGTAGGAGGATATTGTAGGTGTTAGCGTGATAGATCAAATGAGCATTGTTTGCTGCAACCTGCTTATTCAATGTAGAGAAAAGTCTGTCGTTGATGGAAATACGTGCAAAATGAAGGGAAATGGGTTGATGTAGATGTGAATGCTGAAGGTATGTGTTCAAGTTGCATAAGACTGATAGCCTAGGCTAGTTTGCATGAGCCCAGCTTGAGATAATCAGTAGATTCCATTACAGAAATGACTATTATTGGAGAGAATCAGAAGAAAATGAAAGGAAATGCGAGAATTCCATCTCGTTTGGACTTCATTTTGAACTGATTTACGTGTTTGTTGTCGAAATATGTTGAAAAGAACTAAATTCGAATTTCGAGTTGTTTGGAGGTCACCATCAATACTCCGGGAATGATGAATATTCTCAATTTTTTTTCAAAAGGGATGACGGAACATTGAAGAGTATGTTCCCATTACCCAAAGAGGTCAAGCACAACAAATCGGACGTTCCTTCTTGTGCAGCCACCTGCCATCTATCTACATGCAACACTCATTGGGGCATTCTACTGCAGTCCGTTTTATTGCAATTTGTATGGATCAAAGATCAGATGGGGATATGAAATAGTCAACTCGGAGTGAGCAGAGATCCTACCGAATGGAATCGGAAGATCATTCAACAGCAAAAATATCGTCTCAAAACAATCATGCGTTCAGGTAAGTGTTTATGTAATAGAGTTCGAAATACGGGTCACCGTCTCTTCATTTCACACACTCTCGTCTCTCTAACCGGCCAGAGAATGTGTGAAATGAAGAGGCGGCGACCCGTATCTCGCATTGTTTGGGCGACAGCGAATTGAAATGCCTGAATTTAACGCTACACTAAATCAACGGGTCCATCGACATCAAATGCAGGAGGGTAATGCTCACATTAATAGTTCATACTCCGAACATCTTCGCCCCGGCTTCTTGTTTGCATCTCGAGTTCTAACTGGCTATGTATCCTCTGCTTCCTAATCAAACCCTTCTCTGCGATGGGGAGAAATCAATCTTTATGAGCATACTTTATGAGTCAATCTTTATGAGCATATTTGTCCTAATGAAATGGGGAGAATGATTGATGTCTATTCTCACTTATTTGAGCAGCTTCCTCTTTTAGAATTCAAAGACGTTATCTCAACGGGTATTGTAACACGACAGTGATTGAATCTCGCCTGTTTATAGCAGAATGCCCTCATAAGTCCGTTCACAGTAGTTCCAGTATCAGCTAAATTTCTTTGTCCCTGACATACCGTAGCCTACTGACCATCCAACCTATCTTTTCAACTGTTATTGAAGATAACAAGTGATCACGAGATTGAAAAGAGATAGATGTGGGATCCATCGTGCAAAGATCACGTGAAACAGTCTGAACTTTCAATCTCAGGTACTGTAATCATTTCACTGCAAAGCGACTGAAAGCGCGATCAATCCGCTATTTCACTCAAATGAAATCGTTTCATGATTTGATGTGAAGAGATTCTACCACAAGTAGCCCATGCAAATCGGACTACGAAATCATTATCAAAACGGGGTATCATATCTGTCCGTCCACAATCCCAGAAATCGCGATCAAAATCCATCCATTTCGTCAGATAAGCGTGATTTCATCACCTCTCCATCAATTTCATCTTCTCTGATCAATTTCCTCTCCACTCTCCTCACTTCATCTCTAATTTCCATCTCGCTAAGGCGCATTCATCTCACCCTCCCCCGACTATAAAAGGCGGTCTCCCCTCTTCCTCTTTTAGTTCGAGCCTCTTCTTCTCTCCTTCACCACACTATGGACAAGTCAGCCTACATGGGAGCGCCCGGCTCGGGATCCGGAGGGGGAGGAGCTGGATATGCCAGGTACTTTGGATACCCCTGAGGAGCCCCGGGATCCTGCCGTACCCCTATTGATTCGTCTCTTCTTACAGAGAGGAGTACGCGTGGGGATCATCGTCCGGAGGCGGGAGCAGCGGCGGCTTCGGATCCGGATCCGGAGGTACGGTTTCGCCCTGGAGATCCCCTACCCCTACCCTGCCTGTTAACACTATCCCTGCAGCACTATCTACAGTTTCCTGAGGCTCTGACTACAGTACCCTAGGCTCCCAAGACCTGACTACAGTACCCTAGGCTCCAAGACTTGACAACAGTACCCAAGGCTCCAAGACCTGACTACAGTACCCTAGGCACCATGACTCGACTACGGTACCCTAGGCTCCCATGACCTGACTACAGTACCCTAGGCACCCGTCCCCTTGGCTCTGTAGCTACAGTAACCCTTTGGGCTCCAGGCTACGGTACCACATCCTTCGGCTACAGTACCCCTACAGTGATCCTTTGGTTCTATGACTACAGTACCTCTAGCCTGAATACAGTACCCTCGCTGTACCTTACTGTATCCCTCTTATAACCTCACGCCTTTCAGGTTCGTCCAACCCTCCCGGCGTGACCAAGCCCCGCACCGACCAGTCGTGCTACATGGGCCCGTAAGCAATCGACGTCGTCGTCGTTGAGGGAGGCTCCGCCCACTCCCTCGAGAAGGCTCCGCCCCCTCCCCCCAATAAAAACTCATGACTTTAACCTGTGATTTTAAGATAAATTTGATACAAAACACTTGACAGACAGGGCGGAAAGAAGAGAGAGGGATAGAAGGCAGTATTTGATGTGGCAGAATGTTGCAGAACACAGTGTCCGATTGAGGAAGGAGATAAATCGATGGTCGAAACGAAGCAAAGGGGGAGGGGGAGTTCAAAATGACCGCGTGATGAGAGAGAGAGGGGCGAGAATGAGGGCGAAACTTGCTCGAATCGAGCCTGTTTGTTAAACTGAATTGGCTCGATATTTGAATCAAAAATGGACCATTGTCTCTTCTCTGCTCTAATATTATTTCGGGTCATCTATGACTAGGGGCCGCAACGTAGATTCAATATTTATGACTATGATGTCAAATGTGTGCTCAAGGTGTCCCTCGTGATCCCAGTAACATCGTACTTTTTACCGAAAGTCGATATCTTATCTTCACATCGATTTTTCACCAACAAGGATAAAACTTTTTCGAGGTCTACAGGGCTCAATCGATAGTGGGTTCTATTAGCTACAAAACGCGCTTTTGATCGAGTGATTTGGTTTAGAATGAGCTTTGCGTTTTCTCGCGCACGCTCGTTGGCCGCGCATCACGCCCGTTCGAAGTGGGCGGAGCTTGGGGCCCCTATCTATGACACGGATAAAAAAATTGAAAAAAAGGATGTAGATGTGAAATGGAGCGAGAAAAGGGCAGATCAGCATCTGTCTTTATCCAAACTGGAACGATTAGAATCGATTATCGAATTGATTAGATAAACGGAGGAGAATTATCAGAAACTAATACTACATAAAAATCTATCTATGTCCTAACTGCTCGTAGAATGGAATGAGTTTGTCCTTGCACTCCAGAGATACTTTGTACACCTCTTTCTGTAATCAATCCTACAGTCTTCTTTCTTCTCTATTCACATCAATCATACCTTCTTAGCCAGTCTAACAAGAACATCATTGAGTAGTACTCCCAGCTTCTTTCCTCTCATACTCTCATCCACAACCACATCGTCGACTCTTCCTCTCGAACCAGCACAATGGATGAACTTCCATTCAAACACCAGAGTAGCTGCTCCGACCACTCGAGTAGTGCTGCAATAACTCCTCTCCTCCCTTCTTCTCCTCTCTCTCCACTCACTCTAGATCCTCCACCACACACACACACATAGTAGGTGGAAGGAGTAGTTCTCTGCATCGATCTGAATCTCCAATCCCATACCGATCGATCCATCTCTACCACTGAAGTCAATTGGGACAGCATCGATTGGAATCTGCAATCCATCCATTTCATCCATCCATATCTACTCGTCTACCGTACCCTTTATCCCATAGTCGTCAATATGGATGGGACGAACTGTCAATCCATTCGGGACTCGACCCAACACAATCTCATCAATTAATTCAGATGGATCGGCGAGGAAGGACAAACCTGGAGAGACTTCTTCCCTCGCTGAATAAAAATGGATAATTTCAAAACGTCGTGACCTGTTCGACGCCAGATATCGATGTGCGTCTAAGTCATCCTTCTTGCAGCTCTTGCATCGCATGGCGGTGCAGCTGCTGATGGAACCGCAGATCGGCACGACTGCCGCTGACAGCAGAAAGAGGGCTGCAGGAGAATCAGATGCAGGGTGAGACTGTCGAGATCGATATGAGTGGTTACGGGGGTTGTTACTTTTAGAACTTGTAGGCACCTCGAAGTGTTATGTGTTTCACTGGATGAATATTTTCTATTGTGATGAAGTGACCAAGCATCCAAGTGAATCAACCACTGTCGAATGTTTTTTTTTCGATCTCTTTTTGTAATAACCACTGCTAGCCGTTTATTGTGACCCGAATCATTTTTTTTTAAGATTCCGACACGAACCTACCTCCAGTTTTATCTAGATAGTTAGTGAGCATGACTCCTTTGTTGCTCTCTAATGCCTATTCTAGCCCCTGAAGACAGTTTTTAAAACACGTTCTCTGTAAGAACGCAGTGAAAGGGGCATAGAAGTGTACAACTCCGGCAGAAACATCGACCTGAGCTCATATTTGGTGTACATGACCCTTAGGGTGCTGCATGAACTTTTTTTGAACTTTTGACCCAAAAAGTTGATCTTTGATCTTTGAAAAAAAATTTGGATTTAGGTATCGGGCAAGGGCTCATTCGAAAGAGCATAAAAAGTTATGTCAAATGCCAAATTTTTGTGGAGTTTCGTCCATTTTGAGCGAAGTATCAGGTCAAAAGGTGTTAAAAATGCTCATTTTTAGTACTTATTGGCCTGGCTACCTATAAAGCTATTATTTCCACGTTCCTATTTTGAAATATATTATGTGTACTCAAGTGGGAAGAAAGATGAGAGTCATTCCGGGGCAAAAAATCACGGACATTGTATTGCTTTTCTGACCGAACCACTTTTTCACATAAGGTTTCACACTTTTTCCCTTATGTGAAAAAAATGAGGTTTGAAGTCATGTCAAAATTGTGCCTGATTTCAGAGATAATATTTGTTAGGGTGCCTTACAGTGTTCAAAAAATGATTCCTGCATAATTGTAATTGCCAACAAGGTGAAATATGAAAAGCAGATTTGAGATGGTTTCGGGGTTGGTCAAACCCCTGCCTTTTTCCGCCTTGTGGGCTATTACAATTATGCAGAAATCATTTTTTGGACACTGTAAGGCACCCTAACAAATATTATCTCTGAAATCAGGCCCAATTTTGACATGACTTCAAACCTCATTTTTTTTCACATAAGGGTCCCCCCTTATGTGAAAAAGTGGATCGGTCAAAAAAGCAATACAATGTCCGTGATTTTTTGCCTCGGAATGACTCTCATCTTTCTTCCCACTTGTGTACACATAATATATTTCAAAATAGGAACGTGGAAATAATAGCTTTATAGGTAGCCAGGCCAATAAGTACTAAAAATGAGCATTTTTAACACCTTTTGGCCTGGTACTTCGCTCAAAATGGACGAAACTCCACAAAAATTTGGCAATTGACATAACTTATTATGCTATTTCGAATGAGCCCTTGCTCGATACCTAAATCCAAAATTTTTTTCAAAGATCAAAGATCAACTTTTTGGGTCAAAAGTTCAAAAAAAGTTCATGCACCCCCTAACGGTCATGTACACCAAATATGAGCTCAGGTCGATGTTTCTGCCGGAGTTGTACACTTCTATGCCCCTTTCACTGCGTTCTTACAGAGAACGTGTTTTAAAGACAGTCATTAAAATGCCTCGTTTTAAATGTGGATTGTGAGGCGCATTTTTTAGGAAAAGTATACTTCCGTAATAAATTCGGCACAGGTCGGAGAGTTATCCCAATGATCTAAAAAGTTGAGCATCGGTAATTGAGTACTAGTGGAACACTCCAGCACCGAAACCTTACATTTTTCAAATTAAAAAAAAAATTGCGAGTTTCGGCAGTGATCACGGGTCTTTTATTGCGCTGGGGGTTTTGACATTTCTAAATCGTGGGGCGATCTCAGGCTTGATCCCGGGACTTTTATTGATCTCGGGAGTTTCAAATTAGAGAGTCAAAATTCACTCAGATGCTGACTTTGCACCGCAAAGCCAGGATGGATCTCGGGACTTTTATTGACGCGGAGCGAACTTCTTCATGAAGTGCAGTGCAAAACAGTCAACTCTCGATTGAATTCTGTCTAAATTGCGGGGTTCATAGTTTCCCAACCATCGAATTTGATCTCTCGTTCTATGGAAGCAAATGATCGGAAGCTTCCGTTTGATATGTCTGTGAACCCATGTAAAGTTTCATTACTGGTCAAGATCGGAAGTGGTCATTCGCCCTACATTGAGAAATAGAGAGTCGACAGAACGTGAGTAATCGAGGAAAAAATAGGGGCTCGCAAGTGCTGTTCAATATTTTTGAAGTATTCACAAGAACGAATGGGAACTGTTCATCTAAAGAATCGAAAAGTGCGAGTTCGACCACGGAAAACCAGATGGTCCGACGTAATTCGTCACGCTGATTTCAAATCTGTAATTAGCTTTTGCTCTATCTTGAAATTTGTAATCCGACCTCTGAATGACCTCACGAGTCCTTGACCTCCGAGAGAGGAGAGGCGAGGGACTTGTTTACGACTAGAGATCGGAGAGAGGGAGAGATCAAAAGATCAAAGGTCACTGATTTTGATGAAGACGAATTCGTTTTTCAGCGTCAGTATCTACAGATGGAAACCAATCGGGTCGAATTTGAGCCTATTCTATAGGGCTCGACGATACCAATCTCCCATAGGTCGGTAGGAACTTGGATTTTCGTCTGAGAGCTTGCGTAGCCGATATAGTGAAAAGTTGTAAAAATTGACGAAATTTCGAATCTTTGAGGTCCGATTTCTCTAGTTCGCAGAAGGAATTTTTCGAGTCTGAAAGCATTTGAGTGGTGGAACCGTATCCGATCTTCAAAATGAGCCATAGCACGTCTCTCCTTCCGACAAGGCTTCCGGATGAAACTCGAAAATTCGGAACGCCGAAAAGTGACAAAATGTTTTTGCGTGCCTCAGGCGCAAAAGTTGAGAGAGAGACTGATACTTTAGATTTCATGGGCAGGCTATAGATCCCCAAACGCTGGATACTTGGATTTGAGTTTGAAGACATGTCGACACCTAGCATAATGCAGGGGCTGCAGGGCTGGAAGCTTAGTTCCAAATTTACCATTTCTACTTCGAAAAAAAGTACAAAAATGGCTCTTATTTTTAGGTCTGAATCTCGTCGAAACTTCCCCAATCTGTCGGCCTTCGGAGTGAACGACGAGTGATTTCCCCAAAATGCGCCACGGCGCTTTTTGGGGAAATCACTCCGAAAAAAAAAACCATAATTCCGTCGGAAACTCCCCAATCTGGCGACATTTGCCTGGATTTTCGTTTTTCTGAAAAAATATTTTGTACTTTTTTTCGAAACAAAAATGGCCAATTTGGAACTAAGCTTCCAGCCCTGCATATATGTATTGTATGTTACAAAATATACAGTCGGTGACATACAGTCGGTGATTTCCTCTGTAACTTTTAAACCAGAGTAGATATCGGCCTAATTTTGTTTCTATTGCACAGATAATCTAGAAAATACTACGACGCACATATTACGAAACCTTAGGAAAAAAATCAATCATTGCATAGTGATGACACAACCGACATGTACTTTTTCAAAAAATCATTATTCTTTATTCATTATCCGAACGCGTCATTGTGATAATTTCAATTATATTAATAGAGTCCACATCTACAGAAATAGGAAACAAAGGAGAGAAAAATAGCACAAGGAGCGATTCGGAAGCATGCTACAGCATCGAACAGATAGCAGAGTTGCAAACATTTCACAAGTATAACGCGCTCTCTCTCTATTTCTGCGACCCCATTTACTTTGTTACTCTAAATTCAATTGAACAGACCTCCGTTGCATTATTACAAAAACTGAACATCGCTTTCGTTCGGTATCATGTAATTCCAAATGGAACAGAGCATTCCTAGCTTTGTCGATGTGAGTGTTCTCCTCATGGGTACACTATTTTTTGCTGTTCATATTGGTGAAATGATACCGTCTGTACCGCTATTTGTTTTTTTTACAAATCTAAAACCTAATATACTGTTTGAACCATTTAAAACACGATCAGCCTAAGAACGTACGGATTCGAAGGGCAAGTGGTACAATAGTTGAAAATCGCCCCCAGGGGTTCATACTCGGTGGTTGGAGTCCCTTGGGGCGGGATACACTTCAGCCGGAAAATTGGACCCAAATGTTCATCTTTGATCTAT
>LS496181.1:401647-416532 GCA_900490845.1 Pristionchus japonicus
CATAAAAACTTGCCAAAAACTAGTTTTTCGTGAGTATAAGGGGGTGGAGCCCTTGGAGCGGAAAAGGGACATACGACCAAATGGCTTGGATTTTCGGGTAGAGGGTCCAAAAGAACCCCTAGGGCCAACTTTGTGGACATTTCAGGTTTTTTGTCTGTTCCAGTGACCTGTTGAATCTTAGGCGAACGGCCTCATATACCATTCGAAAGAGCATCAAGAGGGGATCCTATTCACGTTTTCAAATCCTGCTACTGCGACCTGTGGTGGAAGTTACGGTACTTTTCGTTTAACACAGGGATTTACCAGACCCGCCACTCAAGCAGATAGCTACTCTGTTACTCTCTACCTAACATGGGCTTGTAGTGCAGTGGTTGTGCTCCACGTCTTGAATCATTTTGGCTCTGGTTCGAATCCCCGCCCCGTCTAATTTCTTTTGTCAATTTTTTTCTGCTATTAGTGAACTTATTGGACTAATTTACGGTCCATTTCGCACCAAAAAGCCTCAACGATCAAGTTTGGTGTGAAAATTTGCACTATTTCATAATTTTTGATTCTCATGTAATCTGTGGTCTATATGGGCTATAGGTTCACAGAAACATCATGAAAATCAATTTTCGGTGCGGAAAATATCGAAACGAATCTGAAAAAAGGGGCAAAAGAAATTAGACGGGGCGGGGATTCGAACCAGGGCCAAAATGATTCAAGACGTGGAGCACTACCACTGCACTACAAGCCCATGTTGGGTAGAGAACAACAGAGTAGCTATCTGCTTGAGGGGCGGGTCTGGTGAATCCCTGTGTTAAACGAAAAGTACCGTAACTTCCACCACAGGTCGCAGTAGCAGGATTTGAAAACGTGAATAGGATCCCCTCTTGATGCTCTTTCGAATGGTATATACCACATAGCCCAATTTCATAACAAGGTTATGCGGTTCACTTGTGAGAAAATTAAGCAATTTCACCCCCATACCGTACAAGGAAAAAGGAAAAAAATCCCGAAAAAATGCCCCAGGGGTAACTTTAGACATAGAATCCGAAAATCGACTTCCGAAATTTTTTGACCCAAAATTTCGTCATGAATGATGTACCCCAAGGTTCGAGGAGGGTATTATTGATCTATTGAAAGCCGTTTCAAACGAGAACTGCCGTATGAAAAATCTTCTATATTTCGACTAATAAATTATTTTTGTGCAAGAGAGTCAATTGTTAACTCACTAAGAAAAAAATTTCAGCCACTTAAAACTTTCAACCTGACAAAACAAATTCCCAACATTCTCCGATGCACTTTGTGATAGCCTCAAAAATTCTCCGTACGATTTTACCCTATGTGCCAATTTTTGAGTCAAATCGAAAGGTACGTCCATCGCCATCCAGAGGAGCGAACAAAGAGTACTCGAACTTTGATCAAGGATCGATGTTTACTTTTGCTCTCTTCGATGAGATTTCAACTTGAAATCTTTCAAAATAAGTTTTTCACTATGTCTTAGTAATGATTGAACGAAATAAGCTTCATTTGAGGGCTTGATTGGCCTCTTACCCTTCCCATCGAATCTTGTTTCCCCCAAAGCCATTCTCACTGGCAATCCATTCCTTTGACCATACGAAAGCGCATTTTTACTTGCCAAAGATTCATTTTTGTTTTCAGTGCTATACGGTGCATTTTGAATGTTTTCGAGTCGATAATACTTTGATTTTTCGAATATTTTGACATTTTTTCGGGATGTAACTCTTATTGTGGCCTTTTGTGCTGTTTACAACCTTACGTTCTTCATCTTCTCCTTCCCTAGTGGTTTGTAGTTTCCTCATAAATTATTTTTATACTGATCACAACGTAAAAAGAACAGATAATGTATTCGAATTGAATTCAATTAGTGGATTCAGCGTTTGCTTCCCGGGTTCTGATTTAACATTTTTCTAGAAAGTCAAACAAGCGATTTGACTCAGTTCGAACGATTTTACGGTTTACATCATATTGCGTAGTGATGAAGAAGACGTCGTGAGCGCGAAGGGAATACCATCAGCATTATGCAATAAGACGAAAGTTAGGAAACACGTTATTGACTCGCTTTACGGCGTTCATAATGAAACCCCCGTGGATAGCTTATCAAAACGCAAAATATTGTTCTTCATCACTACGCAATATGATGTAAACCGTGAAATCGTTCGAACTGATTCAAATCGCTGGTTTGACTTTCTAGAAAAAATGTTTAATCAGAATCCGGGAAGCAAACGCTGAATCCACTGTTTGAATTCAATTCCAATACATCATTATCTGTTCTTTTTACGTTGTGAACAGTATAAAAATGATTGATAAGGAAACTACAAACCACTAGGGAAGGAGAAGATGAAGAAAGTAAGGTTGTAAACAGCACAAAAGGCCACAATAAGAGTTACATCCTGAAAAAATGTCAAAATATTCGAAAAATCAAAGTATTATCGACTCGAAAACATTCAAAATGCACCGTATTGCACTGAAAACAAAAAATGAATCTTTGGCAAGTAAAAATGCGCTTTCGTATGGTCAAAGGAATGGATCGCCAGTGAGAATGGCTTTGGGGGAAACAAGATTCGATGAGAAGGGTAAGGGGCCAATCAAGCCCTCAAATGAAGCTTATTTCGTTCAATCATTACTAAGACATTGTGAAAAACTTGTTTTGAAAGATTTCAAGTTGAAATCTCATCGAAGAGAGCAAAAGTAAACATCGATCCTTGATCAAAGTTCGAGTACTCTTTGTTCGCTCCTCTGGATGGCGATGGACGTACCTTTCGATTTGACCCAAAAATTGGCTCCTAGGGTAAAATCGTACGGAGAATCTTTTGAGACTATCACAAAGTGCATCGGAGAATGTTGGGAATTTGTTTTGTCAGGTTGAAAGTTTTAAGTGGCTGAAATTTTTTTCTTAGTGAGTTAACAATTGACTCTCTTGCACAAAAATTATTTATTAGTCGAAATATAGAAGATTTTTCATACGGCATTTCTCGTTTGAAACAGCTTTCAATAGATCCAAAAGAACCTCCTCGAACCTTGGGGTACACCATTCATGACGAAATTTTGGGTCAAAAATTTTCGGACGTCGATTTTCGGATTCTACGTCTAAAGTTACGCCAGGGGCATTTTTTTTGTGATTTTTTCATGTTTCGTTGTACGGGCGTATGTCAATTCTCTCGGATAGTGTCTCATGCACTTATGAAAAGTATAATTGTGTGCACTTATGAAAAGTATAATTGTGTGTGACAGGAGTTCGAGATAGCGTCTTCATCGACTGGTCGCTTCTTCGCATGTCAAAATCCACGAGGAGAAGGAGGAAACAGAAGAGCTCTTCCCAAGAGTTTCGTTAATCGATTCACTAATGTTAGTGTTAGAATACTGATGAAAATGCAGAATATTGGGAGAATAATTTGAGATCTATACGAGTGATCTCAGTGAGGAAGATGAGTTGGCTATTCTGAAAGAAACAGATAATGATATATGCGAAGAACTACTCTCGGGAATGGTCAAGGTACGAGACAAGTTAAAAATCGATGAATTTTTCTATTCCTTCAGGTAAATGTTGAGTTGAGTAAGTTGACTTGGACAGGAGGGCCATTCTCATTCAATCTAAGAGATATCAATCGATGGATGTGTATGATTTCCTCGGTTCGCCTATTCACACTGTAGAAACTTTCTAGTTACATACATGAAATGTAGAGTAAGGATGTGGGCACTGGTGGGTTTCAAAAGCGACGAAATTTTTTTGCGCGTGCCCCGATTTTTTTCACAAAAAGGGGACTCTTATGTAAAAATTTCGGTTGGTTTCATTTGCGCATGCCCCTTTTTTTCATTTACGTGAAAATTTTTTTTCCTATTTGCGTATGCCCACCCCCTTTACCAGCCCCAATTTGCGCGTGCCCTCCTATCCGTTACCTAGCGATCCCACCAGTGGATGTGGGATACTCATTCGAGACAGTGTACGTGAAAAGACTTCGAGTAGAGATGGAAAGAGAACGAGCAAGACTTATATTGAAAGAGATTATGGGAATACAAGCTCACTCTTGTCATCCCATAATATCGATTGAACAGAAGACTGCGATACTCGAACCGTTGATGGTAGAGAGAAGTAAGTGTAACGAGTCGATAGTTTTTATTCGTTCATTCGTCAGTTTTTATGTGTCTATTTAGTATCATCATCTATTGACTCCTCTCTTCTTCCCATCTCCACTCAATCATCAACGTTGCTCGCTGTGGTTAATTGTCTCTCCAATCGATGGATTCCTCTCTTAGTCGGTCCCCGTAATAACGGAAAGAGGAGTATCTCTCAAATGGCTGCTAGTATCATTGATGTTCCGCTGGAGGTATGTCTTCACTTTATTTTGACAATCTTTTATCTCTATGCGTATGCAAGTAATGAGTTAAAATTTAAGGTAATCTCTTTGTCGTGTGATACAGATGCGAGCGAGCTCATTGGAAGTTTCGAACAGGTAATATTTATTATCCATTTTGTGTAAAAGTGGAACTACAACCGTTGTACCGTCCAAGGTAATAAATGAAGAATATATCTAGGTAGGGCAGCGTGAAGTCAGAGTGCGGGTTAATGTACCGTAATTTGACTGCCGTTTCTAAAAAGGCGCATAACTACCACGTTTTTGGTGCATTTATTTATTTATTTATTTCGATACATTTGCCAGAATAAAATTTGAATATTTCTATAAAAATACGTTCCACACTCATTGCACTATCTACCCTTGTGCACCTTTATCAGTATTCTGATCCCGTTTGACTAGATTTTTTTCGTGAAGCGTCATTTTCTCATTTAATTTGGGTCACTACATTTTTGTTTCGATATGCCAGAGGCTGTTATCTTTTCTAATACATTCCGCAGACTCTGGCACATCTTATGATTACAAGCACATGATTTGCCGGTCGTTCGCAACGTCGGTTACCATAAAGTTTGAAAATGGGCATTTTACTCACTTATGTGCGCTTTTCTTTCTCATTTTGCGAGGCCTTAGGCTATCATCATTTGGAAATGGTTTTACTAGTTCTACTTAATCATCTCCCAACCACGATCATTCGGGTTCATTCGCAGGGATGTGTTTTTTTTTCTATTATTGAGCTCAGCGTTTAACCATCGTCCATTTTCCCTCCGTGCTTAATTTTTGACTATTGATGATGCCAGTTGCTTTAGTATTCATATAAACAATGAGGCAGATCAAGCAAAGGAAACAATGTGAAATGTTCGCAAAAGAAAATTTTTACTTTAGATTATTTATAAGCCCGATCAATTGAAAATGAGTAAAATGAGTCTCTACAAACGTTGATTCGCTAAAACCTTAACATTTTCATTATTCTTATTTTAATATTAATATTTTTGGTAATTGGCGTTTAGGAACTCGCGTTCCTCAAAAAAAATTTTTGGTAGTTATGTTAGGGACACTTTTGGTGATAAGACACGTCGAAAAAAGTAACTCGGAAAAAGACGTTTCGAAAAATTCCATTTCGAAAAATATTTTCCACAAACGTGTTTTTATGAAACCTTGTTATGACCCCCTTATTCTGATACTTGAGCAATTTTTTTCGAAACGTCCTTGTTCGTAGTAGTTTTTTCGAGATGTCTTATCACCGACACTTTTCAGATTAATTTGAAACTTTTTTTCGAGGTTCCTAAACGCGAGTTCCCCTCTAATCACCATATTTTTGGTTAATAATTAATTCTGTAGGTTCGATTCCATATGAAAAACATAACGGGATAACATTTTTTGTGATGATGGCATTCCGGTCCCTAAATATATCTTTGTTTGGTAGTTCGATATTAATTAGCTAATTGATTTATTTATCACTATCTACTAATTAATTCATATTACGTGATTGTACGTTTCTCACATATACGAAGTCTTATATACGTTGCTCGTTAAATGAATTATATCAATTATTGTTTCAGAAAGTGGATGAAGGCTCGATGAATTGGCTGGTGGAATCACTTTCGTCCATCCTTGCTCCATTTGTGATGAGTGTTGAGAGATTGAGGGAGTACACTATGTTAGAGAAAATAGAGAGCAAGGTTGAGGTAATGACGAGAAAGATATAAGGAGGGGTGAATTCGTTGGCTCGTTCGCATGAACTACTTTCACTCCTTAAAGCGTTTTAATTTTACGTTACAGTTGAAGCAACTTGAATTGTGAGAAACTCTCTCAATTTCACACATTCTCTTGCTGATTTTTTTTGCTGACCTTACAGTTGAAGGTTCTTCAATTATAAGAAAATCGACAAAGTACGTCATGGGAACGAACCAACGAATTCACCCCTCGTTATATTATTAATTGAAAAAAAAAGAACAATATCGTTCAGTTGATGCTCACTTGTGATGAAATTACGATGGATGTGAGAGATACAGTGAGAAACATTTTCGATGTATCACGCAGGACTCGATAGACTCGATACACTTCGCTAGAAGATGGAGGAAGTCTCGTTCTCAGTGAATCAAAAGGAGATTTCCTACCCATTCACCCCATCCTCTTTTCCGGTATCATCCCACGCACATTGCACCCATATCAAGATTTATTTAACAATTGTAAATGTTTTTTTTTATTTGTAAGTTTATTTGTAAGTGTAATTCTGAGTATGGATTGTGTGGAAGGAGAGATCTCGTGCTATGAGAAATACAGTACATGCTAATCGCCTCATGCATATGCGCCCGCGGCTTGCGCGGCTGCATTTTGCAGAACAACCAACAATGGCCATGAAAAGTGACCTCGATTTTCTGAATCTGCGTGTGAGTCCCCATCGATTCCACCTTTGACCCATATTTTACAATGCTGTTTTGAAGAGCTGGAAATATTCTCTGAAAATACCTGACCCAGCGAACTAAAAATGACACAGTTGAACAAGTACCCAAATCTTCCCTTTCATCGACTTTCAGCATGCTTTTCCTGTCTAAGGGACTGAAGAGTGTCAAATGCTACGAAATATGGGCTTGTTCAACTGTGTCATTTTTAGTTCGCTGGGTCAGGTATTTTCGGAGAATATTTCCAGCTCTTCAAAACAGCATTGTAAAATATGGGTCAAAGGTGGAATCGATGGGGAATCACACGCAGATTCAGAAAATCGAGGTCACTTTTCATGGCCATTGTTGGTTGTTCTGCAAAACGCAGCCGTGCAAGCCGCGTCACGCGGCGTGCCGCCGCGCGCGCTATGCATGAGGCGATTAGCATGTACTGTAGAAGTGCCCAGATATTCATGTAGGAAATGAATGGATGGAACGGTGAAGAGAGCGATGTCAATGCTATAATCACTTGTTCAAGTGGAAAGAACGTATCAAGAGAGGTAGGAAGGAGGGCAGAGTCACAATTTCACATTCTCGTTATCAGCTCTCAAGTGCGCTGGTTGGCCTTCCTTCACGATCCATTCTCTTCTCTGGTCTTCTCAAGAAGCACCTATGAATAGTCTGAAATGCAGTCTTCTTTCAATGGATCTCTCTCATGGAGCATTTTTCTCTCTATCTTCCCTCCTTTCCACCTCTCCCGTCTCTTTAATTCTTTCTTACATCAGGTATATCGTGTATAATCTGTTGATTGGAGTACCATTGATGGATCATTTGTAGCTGCATATCTGTCCGCAATCTGAGAGATCTCTCATTCGACTCATTCATTTCACTGTTATGGAGAATTGGTACAGGTTCAAATAGAATTTATGTATTATTCGGTAGGTGGTAGAGGGGGTGAATGGAAAAATGAAGGATATAATCGTCCTTGTATTTATTGAAGAAAGAATATGGTGGATATTGGGGATGAAGAGAGGAGCAGTCTGTCATTGATGTCATACGGATTGGGGAAAATGGAGAAGACTGTGCCTCCTCTTTCCTCACTCGATCCAGTCATTTATGGAGAAGAGTACAGAGATGTACTCAAGGAGCAAATGAGAGTGGTGCATGCACTTATTTATTCACTCGAAGGATGGAGAAGAGTTATGGGAGGAAGTAGGGACACATTGTAAGTAGTGAATACATCCGCTACTCATTGAAAATAGTTAATTGATAGACTGATGAAACGAGCACGCATCCATTCATCAAGTCATTGTATCGATCGAGAGATGAATTGGAAGAGAAAATGAAAAATATGGAGAATGGAGGAGAGAGAATAGCATTCAGATACGAATGTATCCAGGTGAGCATCAAGGAGAAGAGAGGGTGGGGGAGTGTACCGACTAATATTTATTTCAGTATTCTGTGATGTGTAGAGCATTCTCTGCTCAAATTGTGCACTAATCTGGCGGAATTGGTTGGAGACCGACGATAAAGGATTTATTTCGTTTCTTCCTCTGAAAGGCTAGTTCAGTCATACAATGTAGTATTCATCATGCTTGTCATCTTAGAATTATAGATGAATGCTTTTTTTTTAGAATTATAGTTGAATGCATGTTCATCCCAAGGCAATTTTTCATTGTCAGGTGATGGAATTCAACGTGATTCAATGCAAACTCGAGTCGACACTCCGCAGGCAATTGGAAAGAACTACGGCTAA
This sequence comes from Pristionchus japonicus, assembly GCA_900490845.1. Lineage (NCBI taxonomy): Eukaryota > Metazoa > Nematoda > Chromadorea > Rhabditida > Neodiplogasteridae > Pristionchus > Pristionchus japonicus. The sequence goes on from LS496181.1 coordinate 410,143, forward strand.
TCTGGATCTGATCTCAATCGATGATCTTTGATCTCCAATTCTTATTCTGAGCTTTTCTGCTACTCGTTTCAATTGTACACATTGCTTGGATTTCATAATAAAATCCATGAATCTTTCCATTCTTACTGACTCTCAATCGACTTTTTTTCGACTCCCAATCTGGGTACAACTGACTCTCCTGCATTGACAACACTCTGGTTATAAGGGATGCCAGGTTCAACTCAAAGCTTCTTCGTTGCCTTTCGGTTTTGATCTCAGTAGGAAGAGCGTATTTCATTGTGCTTGCTTTGTTGTGATTATGCTTGTGATCAAGAAATTGAGATAGGGAGAGAGATCACTAAGAAGATGGAGATTGAGAGGATGATCGAGGACTAGAGAGAGTTTCTTCCCGCAGTTTTATCAATCTCTGGAATACTGTCTTCAACGGTTGCGCAATATCTTTTGAGTTGTCGCTAGCATGGCATAATGTCAAGTGTCCGAAAACCACTAAAATGTGTTCATTTTGTTTTAGACACTTGAAAGTGATCTTTTGAGCTGCGTTCTAATCTGTGTCTGCATTTGGGATACCGGCAATGGGTAATTAATGACAAAAATTTTCCAGAATGGCACACGATGAAGCAGAGCTTCAGGTAGCTTTAGGGTAAGTCATTTAGCACATGGACACTCCTGCACTTTCCCGGACAATTCCAAGTAGAACGTGGGGAAGCCATTTACTTTAGGGAATCATTAATTTCATTGTCACTTTGTTGTCCGGGAAGGTCCAAGGACAGTCTGACCTGGATGTTGCAATGGAGTACATAAGCAGCGAATGGTTTCCATCCGAGTTCATCAGTTCTTTTACTACATACTCATTTAGTTCGTAACAATATTAAGCGTAACATGAATATCAATATTTAAGGCATCGTGCGGAATTCGTGCGTATTTTCCATGAAGAAATTAATGAAGAGAGGTATGGCTACTTCGATATTTCGGATACTTTAAAGTAGTTTGGCGAGAGGAGGACTCGGCAGACAGAAGGCTCATTGCGGCAATGGCCTAGTCGCATCCTCTCCATTTCGGATCTTTGTCTTTAAAATATAATATTCAGTTTTCACTCAATAAGTCAACTCGATATTTATTTGAGATTCGAAGCTCCGGTGGAACGAGAACTGAGAAGAATGTGGGCGGAGCTGCGAGACGAGGAGGACCCATTGCGGTTTGAATAGTTTTTTAATTGATATATCTTACATAAATTTTTAAATACTATGGGATCCATAAAGTCAGAGGATCATCGTTGGATGAGAACCGTTTGCATATTCTGGCTAATAAAATAATTGCATCTCGTCTTAATGAGAGATTCATCGGATCCGTATTCAGATTCTATGGGCGGATCATGAGAGTGAAGGAGGGACTGGATAACGAGAGAAGGAAGAAGAAGATCCTCGAAGAGGCGAACAAGCTCAGAGAGACGGATGAGAGGCTAGTTATTTTATGTTCATGGAATATTTTCTACAAAATCTACAAACAATTATCTTAAAGCTGAAATTGATTTATTCTATGTGCAGTGGAGATTGTTATGGCATATTCTAGCAATCCATCCACTGCTCGATACTCTCGAGAGTGCACAATCTGTGCCAAGGAGAATCCCCCGCAGAGAGCAGTGTTCATCCATTGTGGGCACATCATCTGCTATCCATGTGCTGTCAGGTCTGTGTTTTTGGGATAATTGCATCTTACTTTTGAAAATGAGAAAAACTACTTGAGTGATCAGTAAAATGCTTTGGGGAGAAATATTTAAAACATTTTTTTTCTGTAGTGACGAATATGGCGGAAAATGTCCTACTTGCAAATCGGCAACTGGATTCGTCAAACTGTTCGAGGATGAGGAGTGAGTTCATCCATAATTGTAATTGTTTCTCTATTCATTATCTGATCGAATAATGAGAATATATTTCAGAGTCGCCTCTCCGACTGGCTTCTCTCGCGCTTGCACTATTTGCTGCATCGCCAACCCTCGCCAGAGAGTCGTCTTCGTCAAGTGTGGACACATCGTCTGCTATCCATGTGCAGTGGAGAATGCGAGGTGAGTGTTAATTACAATTAATATATTGAAGACGATGAATTTTAACGTGTAACAGCTGCAGTAAATTCCTCATTAGAATAAAATCGAAACATTAGACGACAATATATTAATTATTTTTTTCAATAGAATCGGAACTGCTGGCAACTGCATCATGTGCAGAAGCGTATCTTCATTCAAGAAGATTGTTGAAGTGGTTGATATCGACCTTTGAGTCATTCCCATAATAAGATTTTTTGTTATTGACAATAAATACGTTTCCTGAGATTCTTGAATTCTTTAGTGTAATACCATGGAATTGACAGTTCTCATGTATATTTTATTAATAATTGAGCAATCTTGAATATGAAGACTTATTAGGTTGGTCAGTAAGTAAGGCCCCCAAAGAGTGTGAAATAATTCTCTATCCTAAAGTCTTCATGACTTGTCCGTAATGGCTTGTATAGTAGTAACCTTGAACTTGAAATCGATTGGCTCTTTCACAGAATCTTTGGAAATATTTTAAAATATCTACAGATACAAAATAGGCACAAAATAGTAGTACTTTTTTAAGCTGTGTCTTTTCACCAACTCATCGATCTCTTTTCCCACAATTTTTTTCAGGGATAGGGGAAGGGTTAGGGTAGCAGATAATCATAACAGGTTGGTTGTTTGAGTTGCTTGAGAAAACACATAAATAAAAAGTATGAATTTCGATCCAGATTGTATCACTTAGAACAGGCCCTTCTGCAATGGAAATCGATTAGATCCGCCAAATTCCATATCGGGAGATTAGTTTCCGGATTCCGTCAAACTCGCGATTATTCCCCCGGTCCTTCCGTCATCTTTGTCCTCCGCCGAGCCCGTCTGCTTGCTCTTGTCATTCTTCTGAAGGGGCGAAGTCAGGGCGGAGCCAGAGGGAGGAGTCAGAGGGCGAAGCTTGCGTCGTTGCAGCGGACATTCTCAATTGCTCAGAAATGGACTGAAATTGGGAAGAGTTGATCTTTGGAATTTGATCTTTCTTAACCAACACATTTCCGAATCTTCTCCTGAAGTCCAGATCACATGCTGTTAAATTTCTTGTAAGTGTATGCAATGATTGGCTATTGTTATCGAGGAGTTTGCTATTTACTATTGCATCGTAATCATCATTACATAATTCATTTATCCCGTGTGATCGTTATCCGATTTGCTAACTCAGAAACTCGTTAGTCTCAGCTATAAAAGCTGGGAGACACCTCACTCCGATAGTTGGAGTGGTGAGCTTGTACATAGCTTATGTGTGAATAAAGAGTTCTACTCAGTTTGCCGAGCACAGTGTACCATTCCTTCTCTACGATATGGGGACCGTCCGGGCAACACAGTCTGTAAGAACACTCGCCGTTGCAGGGTTAGTCAGAGTCACTTTAGAGTACAAAAGGCTTTCGTCTCAGTTAGGTCGTTCTTCTTCTGTTTCACGTGTTATCAGACCGCTCTATAGTAATTGATTCTCCGTTACACCGTTCAACCGAATGTCTATGTTCAGAGCATAGATAGAAATGAACCGGTGATCTCTGATCGCCAGCAGCAGACTCCGCCTCATTTCCCTTTCCATCCCCCTTCTCCTCACAATCATCCACCCGTATCATCCATCCACTTCCTGATGTAGGCAACCACCCTCAGGAAGAGAAGAGGCGGAGAGTGGGCGGAGTCAGAGGGGCGGAGCTTATCTTGTATCCTGTCTCTCTCCCGCTTGTCCAGCACCATCTCGTCTCATAATCAAGTGTGCGTTGGGCTGGAGATGCCGTTGCCGGCATTGAGGACGGCTCGGTTGATCTTGCATTTCTGCAAAGGGGGCGGAGCTTAGAGAGGGTGGAGTCTCTATCTCAAATCTTTCTTCTTTTGGGGCGGGCTGGTCTTGCATCGTCGACTTCCCATCCATTTGCGAAAGTCGATTTAGCTGCAAGGAGGGAGAGGTGACGGTAGTCGATCGATGAACTACTGTATGCTAGATGGATACCGTACCTGAGGTATCCTGACCGGTCTTGTCAGTGCCCGTGCCGCCCGAAGGCGGGAGCCGCGGTGCCTGCAACTACGGTAGTTCAAAGGAGTTGGTGGGTCAAGAAAGAAGACTACGGTAGCAAAGGGAGTGATTTGTAAAACTCACCACGGGAGAAGAGACGGCCGGTTTGGACATCGGTGAGAGAGTGAAATGGAAGGAGGATGAGAAGGAGAATGAGGACGCCGGATAATTGAGAGCCGAACGGAATGAATCAATTGCTGCTCCTATCCAATCCAACCTGAGTGATGCCAGTGCAAGAGAGTTAGTTGTAGCTCAAGTGAGAGTAGAGGGAAGTCGATTGAGAGTGAGAGGAAGGAAGCAAATTGAATGAAAGATGTTCAAATGAGACAGAGTCGCAATTTATCGCGTTGATTTGTCTCGAAAGAGATACGCCGGATAATTGAGAGCCGAACGGAATGAATCAATTGCTGCTCCTATCCAATCCAACCTGAGTGATGCCAGTGCAAGAGAGTTAGTTGTAGCTCAAGTGAGAGTAGAGGGAAGTCGATTGAGAGTGAGAGGAAGGAGGCAAATCGAAAGAAAGATGTAGATACAGAGAGGGAAGGTATTTGTGAAAAAAAGGAAGATTAGAATGAATATTGATCGAGTTGAATGTAATTCGTGATTATTGGAGTACGAATACAAATATTTGAGAGACTGACATCATCACTGCTGCTACTGTTGATCGCGAAGTGAAAACTACATCTCTATGCGGATGTGCAAGATACGGATGAACTTTTGCAATGAGCATTTCAACTTATCAAAAAAGAGTGACACCTACTCCGACTCCCACATGAATTCAATCGTCAGCCAGCGTCTTCTGAAAAAGAGCACTCGAATTCCGAAATTTTCGAGACAACAATCGTTGCCCATTTGAATTCTGTTTCTATCGAAAAGAACGCTATCTGTGATGAGTGATCACTTCATTTCGAAACTGTACCCTGAAGGGAGCGAAAGACAGCAATACATCGCAACCTCGATAGATTCAAGTGGCTTCTAAACCACTGAAGGTATGATGCGAGCTTCAGGTGGAGCGAAATGAATGAACGACTTCTTCCCTGCGAAAACTAACCGCATTTTTCCCCCAAAAGCTCATTCGATGGTTATGATTTTGCATTATCATGACTTCTTCCACGCCTTCATTAACATACTCCCCTCACCTTCTATCTCCCCAATTTTCCCTACCATCTACCATCGCAATCGGTCGTATCTCGTCATGAATACTTCTCCTACCGAAATCCCTAGGAAAGGTTTGTTTTATCTACCCTTTCGATCTATGGTTCTTTGTCCTTTTCAAAGATCAAAGATCATGTCTCGATTGCAGTAGTTCGCCGAGTCGCTTCCGTGGTCGAGCGAGAGAAGTCTGAGAGGGACGAGGAGATGGAGGTGGATGGACTGAAGTCGAGCAGTGACATGGACATTGGGACGATCAGCGTTGCGGAGATGAGTGAGTGGGCGAAAGGGAGATCAAAGATCAAAAAAGGGCCTCTACGTGCCTGTTATGCCTTCTATCTGTAGTAGTCAAAAGCTCTGATCATTTTGCATACGCAGTTGCTTGTTTGAAAGAGGCCATGCAAATGTAGGGAACGCGCTTCGAGAGATCAAAGATCAACAGGGAAGAACACTAGTTGCTTTTTATGTCTACAGTCCTGGCGATTCCCCCTGTGAAAATGTTGCGGTCGGGGCGTCCCCGAGTGTCCCGCACTGTCTCTACGGCTCTCGTGTAGATGTAATTTTTTTAAAAGGGACCAACTTGTTGTGATCGTGTTCAGCGATCGATTCTTCATCGATTCACGCAAAAAAATTCATAACTAAATTTCTTTATTTGTAAAAATAATTTAAACAAATGGAGTATTAAATCGATTCCTGCATACTGCAATTGCCAACCTACGGTGTTTAGCAGATTCTGCTGCTCATTTCGAGGAAATTTCGCAGCATTTCGCCACGATTTTTTGTTGCCTCGTTTTGTTATTGTTTGTACGCTTGTTCTATGTGTATTTACGTGTGTATTTAATTCCAGTGCTCCAACTAATGAAGGGGAGGAATCGAGGCATCGTAGCGGATTCGCGTCGTTTAAGTCAGATGAGTGATTCTTCACTGTTCTGCTTTCGTATTTCAAGGGATTCTCTTCGTTTGTTGTTTCTTGTAGCTACATTTGTGATGTAGTTACCGGCGTTTGCACGGTTAGGCGGTTACTCTAGTCGAAACGAATGAAAGGGGATGTTTGAACGGAGGGCGGTTACACCACGGCATTGAGATGGCGATAGTGGTTATTGCAGTGAGAATGTATTCAAAATTGTGGAATAATGAT
>LS496181.1:442256-456964 GCA_900490845.1 Pristionchus japonicus
CAAGGAATACAAAATATGACCTTTGGCATGTGAAAACTATCTGGTATGGACAACAACTCGGTCACAAAACCGAAGTGTAGGTTTTTGATTTGTACCATGTTCCATCCACTTTTCCGAAAAGTGACCGCTCCGAAGCAGAAAAATCACCAGGAATGATGAACTTATTTTTCTTTTGTAGAGCGATCCTTCCTCTACTTTTAAAAAAAAGAACGAGGTTCTAGCTCAATTTTAAAGCTAGTTATGATTTTTTTTCGGTGCTTAGTCAAACGATGATTTCCATATTTCGTCATATTCGAGGCTACGGTACTCGTGAACAAAATTTTTTTTGAAAAATCGGCCAACGCAGTTTTCATCAGCATGAATGAAAGTCCTTAAATTGTTTTTTCGGGAATTTTTGGGGATGCCAAATTCCTTGTTCCGCGCACCCCCTTGTGGTGGTCGATTCTCTCGCGATCCCTCTCATATATTTATGCGATTTTACAAGTAAAACGCGGGTACAAATATTATTAGGTTGGATTAAACGGCGTAGAATGGCAGGAATGGGCAACTAACTATGTGTGGTCACTCAGAGAAACTGGTCAGCATTCCGGTTTTTACGACTAGCCTTGCCGCTCTAGAGAAGAAACTGTGGTGTCTGTAGTTGGAGGAAGAGACACTGTTTGGGATTTTCGTTTCGAGATTTTGTGTCTGCCTCTGAGGAGCTTGATGGCTGTTTTCAGGTCTATTTCCTCTCTGCGCTTTTCTAAGGAAGTAATACCTAGTTTGGTGTTTCTAGCTGTGGCTGTAGGCATGGTTTGCCACGTTGCTTTGTAACATCGCATGAATATTCTTCGGGTGAAATAATTCTAGACTTTTTCTAGTATTTTCTTGTCGCGTGGAAGGTATGGATTGAATACCATACTTGCGCTTTCTAGAATGGGTCTAATGTAAATGGTGAAGGCTTTTAGGAGTATTTCTAGGTTGTGAGTCCTGAGCGCCCTGAGTATAGTGTGGCACGCTGCTTTGCTTTTCATGGCTATGGATTGACAGTGTTTTGAAAAGATAAGGGACTTTTCTATCACAAAATCGAGGTCCTTGACTTCTAATTTCTGCTCGAGTTTAGTGATGCCTATAGTGTATTCTCTTTTAGGGTTGGTTCTACCTAAGTGCAGGGAGTTACATTTGTGTGCTGCGAGAGGGAGCTGCCACTCTTCAGACCAGCTTGCTATGGTTTTAATTGCACTTTGTAATGGGGCACAGTCGTCTCATTTTCTAAAAGCGCGATATATTTTTATGTCATCTGCGTACATTCGCGCAATGACTCCGTTGGTCTGTACTAGAGATGGGATTTCGCTGATGTAGATGAGAAACTGGAGTGGTCCTAGTACAGATCCTTGTGGAACACCACTGGTTACCGGAAAAGAAGTGGATATGTTTTCGCGCACTCGAACTTGGAAAGTTCTGCCAGCCAAGTAGCCAGCTATCCATCTGTTTGTTTTTGCTGAGAGGCCTATCGTTTCAAGTTTGTGTTGCAGTTTTGGGTGGGAAACTCGATCGAAAACTTTCGCAAAGTCAAAGTAAATGACGTCTACTGGTTTTCCCTCGCTAACGGACGTAGTCCAATGCTCAAGAGCGTCTAGCATTTGGAGCTCGCGTGAACGCTTCTTTCTGAACCCGTATTGTTCGTCAGGGAAAATGTCAAGGTCCTCGCAATGTGCTATTATGGGTTTACAAAGGAGACGTTCGAAAATGCGGCAAAATAGGTAAGTGATCGAGATTGGTCTGTAGTTATGGGGGTTGGAAAATGGAGGAGATTTCTTGACTGGGGTGATAATCGAGTGCATCCAGGGCGATGGTACAGTGCCTGTTTCGAAAGAGTGGCGGAAAATGATCTCTAGTGGTTCTGAAATGGGGACTTCTATCTTTTTGATATAGCCGAGGTCGATGTAATCTAGCTCAAACGTTGTTTGTCAAACCTACTTTTACTCATTGTATCGTGAGGACTTTCTCGATGGCAATGTGTGAAAGGTTAGTGTGGATAACAGTGGAAGAAAAAGTTGCAACGGAGCCACGAAGTGGCGGAGTCGCAACTTTTTCGACCACTGCTGTCCACACGAACCTTTCACATTGGTATACGAGACAACACGGTCCCTAACTAGCGCTGTTTAACTCAAATGCACTCCCCGAGGTAGAGCGTAGAGCCCGTAAGAAAACGCAAAAAGATGTTATCTAGAAAAAGCGTTATCCACTTGCCCCACGATGGTCATAATCAAGCTCTCGTGGAGAGCTTATCAAAAACCAAAAATAAATTTCATTATCATTACTGAACACCTCGAAATCATAGAAACATAGTTAAATTGTTGGCTTTACTTTCAACACAATGCTTTGAATCAGAAACCTGGGTAGCAAACGTAGACCCCCACTAGTTATCCTTCCTTTTTGACCTTCTACGATCAAAATGTTGAATTGCAGGCTGGTCTGCTTACCCTCGGCCATCTATCTGCATCCACTGCTTACGTCGTCGATCCATATAGGGTAAGCTATCGATTTGTGATCCTTCTTGATGTACAGTAGCGCCGGAAAGTATTGGGGCACTTTTTCGTTCGACTATAACTTTATGCCCAGAACAGAAATCGAGCTGAATATTTCTTCGTTGAACAGCTAGTCTATAGAAGAGCACGATGCTTGCCTTTTGGTTTTCCGCCAATGCTACATTATTACATAGTGATGATGCAATCGAGCAATACTTTTTCGAAAATTCATTATTCTTTGGTGGATTTCTTCCGGCTCACCAAACTTTTTGTGCATAGGGACCAGCTCATGGGCTACCCGGAAAAAAAGTTTCAAGTTACTATGGCCACTTTCCTTGGATGCAGAAATTCTGAAAGTTTGAGGTAGAAAATTCACAACTCTGCGTCTAGCGGTGCTAGAACCTCGCTCTAAAGCTTAAAATGATTCTTGTGATGATTGTCGATGTTTCTGAGCATATGACCCAATTGGCGCACCATTTACCTTTCGGCAACCCAAAAGTCACTTTTTCGCAGAGCCATATTTTGAGGGGCCACCGCTCTAAGGGTGATTTTCACAAAAACATGGTTCCGGTGCAAGAGGGTCGCAATACCACTGAACTCTCGATGCCCAACTTTTTAGACCATTGCGACATCTCTCCGCATATTGGCAATCGATTTACGAAAGCATACTGGCTGTCAAAGCGCTCGCCTTGCTCATTTTTCTTTTCCTTTCAAAATTCATACGTTTCTTTCTAGTTGAGCTCAAGCACTGAAACTTTGCAAAGATCGTTATCCGAGTTTAAGCTAACGTACGCCACAGTTTAAGCTTGATTGAATGCGTTTGTCATAAGTCGATTTTGAGCAAGGCGAGTGCTTTGTCAGCTAGTATGCTTTCGTAAATCGATTGCCAATATGCGGAGAGATGTCGCAATGGTCTAAAAAGTTGGGCATCGAGAGTTCAGTGGTATTGCGACCCTCTTGCACCGGAACCATGTTTTTGTGAAAATCACCCTTAGAGCGGTGGCCCCTCAAAATATGGCTATGCGAAAAAGTGACTTTTGGGTTGCCGAAAGGTAAATGGTGCGCCAATTGGGTCATATGCTCAGAAACATCGACAATCATCACAAGAATCATTTTAAGCTTTAGAGCGAGGTTCTAGCACCGCTAGACGCAGAGTTGTGAATTTTCTACCTCAAACTTTCAGAATTTCTGCATCCAAGGAAAGTGGCCATAGCAACTTGAAACTTTTTTTCCGGGTAGCCCATGAGCTGGTCCCTATGCACAAAAAGTTTGGTGAGCCGGAAGAAATCCACCAAAGAATAATGAATTTTCGAAAAAGTATTGCTCGATTGCATCATCACTATGTAATAATGTAGCATTGGCGGAAAACCAAAAGGCAAGCATCGTGCTCTTCTATAGACTAGCTGTGCAACGAAGAAATATTCAGCTCGATTTCTGTTCTGGGCATAAAGTTATAGTCGAACGAAAAAGTGCCCCAATACTTTCCGGCGCTACTGTAGATAACCACGGTGAATTCAGGACCACAAGAACTTGCTGGAGATCCTATTGTCTCTGATGAAGAATGAGATGAATCAATCGATGAAGAGATTGACAATGAAAGTACTCGGAACACTCGGAGCACTCGATCCATATGCACACAAGGTACGGTGGGATGAAACGATCACGAAATGAAAACTGTATTATGTTGATATACCGTATACCCTTGAGGTGTTCACGGGGGCGATTGTCTCTGGCCGATTCGGTCTCTCTGCTGCTCTCTCCCTTCCCACAGTCAGACAATCGGATGATCCCAGAATGAGTAAGGCACTAACAAGGGAAGGCCGCCAAGTGTCCGTGGAGTTTCCGCCATGAGCTCTACCATAGATAGCCCACTCCTAGGGATGCCCAAAACTGCTGTCACTTTTTGCCGAAGACGCCCCACTGCCGAGTATCGATCGATAATCTGTCACCATGGTAAATCTCTTAAGAATCGCCCGAGAATCGCACAGGCCTCTTGATCGCTCTCTAACCCTCCACCACGATACTAGCAGCGTGAGCATGGCGACAGATTATCGATTGATACTCGGCAGTGGGGCGTCTTCGGCAAAAAGTGACAGCAGTTTTGGGCATCCCTAGGGGTGGGCTATCTATGGTAGACCTCATGGGCGGAAACTCCACGGACACTTGGCGACCTACCCTTGTAAGTGTTTTTTTCCTTTTCTAACCTTGATTGTGTAGTAACAGTTCACATGAAGTGACGAAATGACTGTTCTGGTTGCAGATATCATTCAATGGTTTAACTACGAGAAGTCTACTCTCCTCGAATTCTATCCTCACATCCCAATTGCCAATCTTCTGATGATGCTCGAGAACGAGACTTACTCCAATCACTATGCAGAGATTACTCAGGTGAATTAGAAAGAAGATTGTCGTCTCATCATTCCTATTGCAGGATCTTCTTTCTATTCTGAAGACATTGGGAAAGAGATGTCAAGTGTTCGTCCCTCAAGTCGTCCCGGAGATGTTAGAGACTACGAGGAAGAGTAAGAAGGAATCGAAGAACTTCTTCCTCAAGCAGGTCTATCCCCCCCCCCCCCTCTTCTCCCTCCCCTCTCGTCCCAATCAGGGGTGTGCATTTCTCGTTTCTCGATTTCTCGGTTTTCTCGATTTCTCTTTTCGAGAAAAATTCTCGACGAGAAATTTCTCGAAAAAAATTATCGAGAAATCGAGAAAGAAATACCCGAAAAACAGCGATTTGATTGAACAATTTGTGGTTTGTTTTCAATTCTTCAAATTTTCATCACGATGCAGTCGTGAAATCGAAGTCATTGAAATAAATAAATGCATGCACCCGTTAGGAAACGTTCATTGAGCATATTTATTCTTTTAAAAAAACATGAAAAGCTCAATATAATGGTGAATTATGGCTTTCCCGATTTTCTCGTTTCTCGAAAATTTCCCGTAATTTTTTTCTCGCACACTTCTGGTCCCAATGGTTCCTCCTTCCAGTTGACAGATCTTCTCATGCAAGTCAAGGGAGGATCCAAGCCATATCTGCCAGAGATCTTCCAGATTATTCGAGTGAGCACATTGATTTGAGTATCGTTTCGTATCACCATCATTCTCAGGAGTCATGGATAGCGGATGAATCGTATCACGTCTCAGTGATAGGAGTGATCGAGGCAATCGGAAAATGCCATCCTCATGTTTTCGCTCCCTATACACTCCAAGGTACGGAACCTTACCAATTTCCCGTATGAACTGGCCTTTCAGTGATCCCTTATATTCTGGAAACAATGAGAAGCGATAGAGCAATGGATCGGAAACTGACGGACAATGTGAGTGGATACGGTAATCTCCAGTTATCGATCGTCTCCCTTGCAGTGTCTCTCGGGTATAGTTTGTCTCTCTGGTAGTCTCATGCAATATCTCCATCTCATGATCTCGCCCATTCTCACCGTAGTCAACGACCATACTGCACCCACCAAATTGAGAGAGAGGGCACTCGAATGCATCTACGAGGCGCGACGTTGAATGCGCTGATACAGCTTTATTCATAGAATATTGGCATTTATATAAGATGGATGTTTGTTTGAGATTGGAGTGCAAGAGAATCTGTCTGACTACACTCCTCATTTTATGCAAGGATGGATGAAGGTTATCCACATCAGACCACTCCAGGTATGAGATTGAGTAAGTAATTACTTCGGAACTTCTTGGATATCTGGCCCAAAACAACCGCTCATACTGGTTGAGTGGGGTGGAAAATAAGAAGAGTAGAGATAGAATACTCGTGTGTGTAAAGAGTGGGCCAGATATCCAAGAAGTGCCATTAATTCTAATTGGCCGTCAGAACTCAAAGTACTTGAGATTATGACACGACAGAAATGGAAGCATCTATTCCTATTCCAGTTAGTTTGATGATTCACTTATATCTATTGAAGCTCTTTATGCGAATGAACTTCGAAGTGATGATTACACTCAATATCTGTGGGAGAGAGATCAGATGGAGAGGAGAGCTGGTACGCGTCCTTCTTCCACTCGATTAGAGTGACACTTCCATTCCTCATCTCTCTCTCTCTCATCTCTCTCATCTCTCAGCTGATGACGAACGTCTTCGTCGAGAGGGGAAAATGCCTCCAGTTCGAATGCCCGATGCAGAGATGGAAAGGTAAATTTGGAACCTTAAAAATTCCCATGGTATAAGTTTTTTGAAAGGCGATTTTTGCATGGGCGGGGTAAAAAATTCCCAAGGTATGAGTTTTTTCAAGGCCAATTTTAGAGCAAGAGATCGGTGTATATAAAATTTTCCCCAATAACACTATTTTCATACATTAGTTAACTTTTCACGCTATTTTTTATGATTTTCTTGCCTGCTATGTACTGCCTGATCACGTTTTTAGACCACTTTCACACTAGGGAAAGCTAAAAATTTACCCGTTCCACCTCAAAATTTCCCATGGTATGAGTTCCATACCATAAAATCCTCCCACCCTTTCCATCTCTGGCCCGATGATACTCCAGATGATGAAATACCCATCAATCAGTCTCTTGCTGCAAGGGCAAATGCACTTTCTTCTGCCGGACCATCGGTTTGTTGTCCATTAAGGAACTAACAGTGATGAACCAAGTTGTAGCATACGGAAGGTGGAACTGAAATGACTCGTTGAGTAGTGGCAGAGAAGGAAGAATCGAAGAAGCAGACTGTCAGTGTAAAGGTGAGATATATCATTTTATAAATTGGTTGGCTACGTTGCTCTCAACCTGAAGCGGTCAAAATTCTGCAAGTTCTATCCTCTGCAGGTAATCGAGTCAGCAATCTCTGTTGAGTCGAATTCAACGAAGGAAGATTGGAGTGCATGGTTGACCAAATTGAGACTGATCTTCATTCGATTCTCTTCCTCTTCTGCCATTCGAGCAGTCTATCACAGCAGGTCAGGCGGGGAAAACATCATTTGCGTGGCGTCGCTCGGCTGAGTCATTGCTCGCCGAGCGAGGGGGAGAAAGCGGTTGGAATGAGGAATATTACCGGGTTTTTAGTACGTTCACTCATGCTGCTACTGAACGGAATCGAAATTTAACAAAAACAGACCTCGACGATTTTGGAGATGCGTTTAGATAACTTTCTGAACAAGCGCCATATTTTTGCATTTTTCTCCGACGATGAGATAAAACATTTTCGATCTCAAAGATCAAAGATCAACTTTTGGGTCCAAGTTTCCGGCTGAAGTGTGTCCTACCCCTAGGGACTCTAACCACCGAGTATGAACCCCTGTGGACGATTTTCAGCTACTGTGCCACTTACCCACCGAATCCTGACGTTCTTACGCGGACCGCGTTTTAACGGGACTCAAATAAAATGAAAGCGGACCTTGGCGATCTTGGGGAAGGGTTTAGGTAACTTTCAGAACAAGCGCCATATTTTTAGCATTTTTCTCCGAGGAGGAGATAGCTTTTTGGAGTGCAAAACAGTCATTTTGTGCGTTAATTTACAATTTTCCATACTTTCGCCAATGCCATTAATTAACGGGACTCAAATAAAATAAAAGCGGACCTTGGCGATCTTGGGGAAGGGTCAAAGCAACTTTCTGAACAAGCGCCTTATTTTAAGCATTTTTCTCCGAGGAGGAGATAGCTTTTTGGTGCGCAAAACAGCCATTTTATGTGTCAATTCGCAATTTTTCATGCTTACAACAATGCCATTAATTAACGGGACTCAAATAAAATAAAAGCGGACCTTGGCGATCTTGGGGAAGGGTTTTGGCAACTTTCAGAAAGCGCCATATTTTTAGCTTTTTTCTCCGAGGAGGAGATAGCTTTTTGGAGTGCAAAACAGTCATTTCGTGCGTTAATTTACAATTTTTCATACTTTCGCCAATGCCATTAATTAACGGGACTCTAAAATAAAAGCGGACCTTGGCGATCTTGGGGAAGGGTCAAAGCAACTTTCTGAACAAGCGCCTAATTTTAAGCATTTTTCTCCGAGGAGGAGATAGCTTTTTTGTGCGCAAAACGTTCATTTTTGCGCGAATTTCGACTAGTTTCAAATATGCTCCGAGAGGAAATGAAGACAGAATCGAATTTTAACAATGTGTCAGTCGATTGAGAAATGTTTCGCTAGAGACGGGAGAAACGAGAGACTGTGTAATTTGAGAGACACCGACCATCCGAGGGTGAAATAACACGGGTCTCCTGTAAAAACGTAGGAGCCCGTGCGACAGTAAAAAATTTTCATCCCTCAGTTGGCTGAAAATACTTTGACTAGCTAAAGTGAGAGCGAAAATAATGTCAATTTATTTTTCTTGTCGAAATTTGCATATCTAATGAGGTATTTTGACCCACAACTTCAAATGGCTGTATCTCAGCGGGTTTTTGACATACCGAGTTCTAGTTTGTGCCAATCGATCGGCAATGTCCATATCTACAAATAACACGCGAAATTTGCATCTTCCTCATGTTATCCGTGAAAAACTGTTTTCACGGGCACATTATGCAAATTATCTCGAAATTTTGCCGTTGGGATCATGAATTTTATTTTCGATATCGATTCTCCAGAGGGTAACTAAGGTCCCCTAACACTTCATTGGTCATCAAACTGGCCAGCACAGGCTGCACTCGGTAGGCTATTTTGGACTATGCGTGATTTTCGTCAAAGAATACATTCTTGATCGCAAATCAGCTCAAATTTATGCAAATTTGCAAACTTGGGCATGCATTTCCGTTCATCTCGTCAAGACCGAATGAAAAGTGCTAGGTGTCCGAAACCCCTAAACGAACCGTTTTCGAGATATCGGCCGTAACCTCTTTTTTGGCGAAAATGGCGCAAAGTCCAAAATAGTCTACCGAGTGCAGCGCTGCGCGCAGCCTATGCTGGCCAGTTTGATGACTAATGAAGTGCTAGGGGACCTCAGATACCGTCTGGGGAATCGATATCAAAAATAAAATTCATGATCCCAACGGCAAAATTTCGAGATAATTTGCATAATGTGCCCGTGAAAACAGTTTTTCATGGATAACATGAGGACAATGCAAATTTCGCATGTGGTCCATGAAATGTTATTTGTAGATAAGGACATTGCCGATCGATTGGCACAAACTAGAACTCGGTAGGTTAAAACCCCGCTGAGATACAGCCATTTGAAGTTGTGGGTCAAAATACCTCATTAGATATGCAAATTTCGACAAGAAAAATAAATTGACATTATTTTCGCTCTCACTTTAGCTAGTCAAAGTATTTTCAGCCAACTGAGGGATGAAAATTTTTTACTGTCGCAAAAGGGTTTTATTTTCCTACTTTTTTACAGGAGACCCGTGATAAGAGGGAGAATGAGTGAGAGAGAGGCCATTCTCCAACAACCGAGAGTGGCCATAGTGAGAGAGCGGATTAGAGTCGAAAACTCTCTCTCCCCCCCCCCCTCTCCACTCTTCCCCTCTTAATCCCTTCTCCTTCTCAGATCACCGCCAATCTCAAGCATGCTCTCCAGACTTGTGATAATCAAGATATGAAAAATACGATTCTCAATTTGGCAGAGTTCATGGATCATTCAGAGAAGGTACTCGATTACCATATCCTTTTAACTAGATCAGTCCCTTCATTCAGGGTCCTCTCCCAATTCCCATTGAAGATCTGGGTAAGAGTGCGCAGGATGTGAAAGCATATGCGAAGGCATTGAGATACAAGGAATTAGAGATAAGGAAGATCGGAGTGAATAATATCACTCTCGATCAAGCACACGCTATCATCACTTTCGCCAATATGCTTAATCTACAGGCAATCGATAAACTTCCCTTCTCATCTACCGTATTCCCATTGCAGGAAGAGGCAGCAGGAATGATCAAGTGTGTTGAGATGCAGAGTAGGGACGTCAATGTAAGTGAAGAGATGAGAGGAGAGGAGAGGAGAGAGTGAAAGGGAATAAGAGATGCCTTGTCGACTGTGATGAGATCGAGATGATACGAAAAGTTGAATGATTGGGATAAGGCACTCTTTCTCTCGTGGCAGAGTGTTGAGCAGAGAGGAATATTGGAGGGAATGAAGCCAAGTATAAGGATAGTGAGGTGAGTGGAGAGGGGGAGGAGGAAGTGGAGGAGGGAGGGGAGAGGGAGAGAGAGAGAGAGAGGAAGGAAGGAAGAGATGCATTGCAGTTGGACGAACACGAAGTGAAATTTCTCGAAGCACTCTGGAAATGGTCGGAATTGAAGAAGAAGGTGAGTGATCCACATGTCTCTAAACGTACAGAGATGGCAGTGGCTCCCACCTCTCTCTCGCCCTCTCCCCTACCCTCTGGCACACTTGGCTCCTAGGAGAGTCTGTGGCTCTCAATCATTGAAAAACTCTTCCACTTCAATATGATAAGGTGAACAATGGATTGATAAATATCTGACAATTACTGATTTCTTCCCCACCCATATCTACCCGACGAGCCATTTTTCACCCTTATGTGAAAATGAGACGAACGTTCGCTTTTTCTGATATAATGAAAAGCTTCAATCTCTTTTTTCGACCATTGTGTGAAAAAAAAAGAGATTGAAGCTCATGACGGAATCACAATATCCTGCCTTTCATTTTTTTTACTTCTGTAACTCACCTACCATTCTTCACATAAGGGGGGACCCTTATGTGAAAAAAAATCGGGCAGCCATGGGTGGGGGAAGAAATCAGAAATTGTCAGATAGAAATTGTCAGAAATTGTCAGATGATTGTTCACCTTATCATATTGAAGTGGAAGAGTTTTTCAATGATTGGGAGCCACAGACTCTCCTAGGAGCCAAGTGTGCCAGAGGGTAGGGGAGAGGGTGAGAGAGAGGTGGGAGCCACTGCCATCTCTGTACGTTTAGAAACATGTGAGTGATCCCCCCCCCCCTTCCCTCTCTCCCCCCTCTCTCTCCCTCCTTCTCTCCCTCTCTGATTGATCTCTCGATTGCAGACGGGTAGCATGGACACGAAACGAGATCAGAAGTTATCAGTGATGGGCGTGAGATCGAATTGGGCGATGGGAGATTGGACGACGATGGAGAGACACACGAGAGATGTCAATGTGAATACTCAAGACGGAAGCTATCTGAGGGCTGTTCTTGCTGTGAAGAAGATGGATTATGGAAAGGCTGAAGAGTATATCGAGAAGGTGAGAGAGAAGAGAGGTGGAGGGGAGGGGAGAGGGAGGATGATCGTCTCTCTTGCAGTGCCGAGATATCCACGATTCTCAATTGAATGCATCTGCAGGGGAGAGTTATGAGAGAGCTTATCCAGCTATGATCCTAGTCCAGGAATTGATGAGTTGGAGGAGGTACGCTTCCATCCATCCAACCTCTAATCAATCGATACTCATATTCAGGCAATCCAATACCGTATGCGACCCGAACGAAGAGCGAGAATCGCCCTTCTTTAGAGTAGAAGCTTGCAGGGAAATAGAGAGAATATCAGTGCGTTCGCGTAAGAATCGCCCATTCCCAGATAATTCCGGTACAGCTAAAAGTACCAATATGGGATTCCTACAGATTATGATAAGACTAGGTACCCAACATCGATTTCTGAAAATATTATGTGTCAGTCATCCTCATTTGCATGATTACATGCCCTCAACCTTCGACTATATTTTCACGTTTATCCCTGCAACTCAGCGGAAAGTCATCCGATCTTCATGAAAATTTGGCGCTATGCCGATCTTCATGAAAATTTGGCGCTATGCCTTTTTCATACAACTTTGACCTTAATTTTCTCGTAAACTAAGCCGAATTGTCGCTAAATTTTTCGCCTCGCTAATTTTTTGATATGTTGTGAGCATTGGCAAGCTCTATCGATTAAAAAAAATGAACCGATTTCGTTGTCAAACTGAGAAGTTACAGCCGAAAATTTGAAACGTTAATTACAAAAGAAGTGATTTATTCCGCTCTGCTCATCTCGCCTGCGGGGCGTGAAATGAGAAATGAAATCACTCTCTCTCATTCTTGGCCGCGTCTCTGTCACTCCTCCCCCTCATTCCTTCCATTTCACGCCTCGCAGGAGGGAAGAACATCGTAGAATAAAGCGTTTCTCTCTAAAATAACGTTCCAGTTTTTCGGCTGTAACTTCTCAGTTTGACAACGAAATCGGCCCATCTTTTTTTATCGATAGAGCTTGCCAATGCTCACAACATATCAAAAATTTAGCGAAGTGTTCGGCTAAGTTTACGAGAAAATTGAGGTCAAAGTTGCATGAAAAAAGTCACAATTTGCATAAGCAAATATCGTGAGCGTGTTTGGCATGTCAAATAAGGCATAGAGCCAAATTTTCATGAAGACCGGATGACATTATGACATCCGGACGAGCACTGATATGCTCATGCTACGGTAGGATCAGCTCTTCTTCTCCAAATCAATAAATAATATCTCTCTACAGTAACCTCGTCCTTTCTCCTTCCGAAATGCATCCACTCCGAGTGAAGTTCGCCTCTCTCTGCAGAGGGATGGACAAGAGATCGATGTGCAATGCGGAACTCAAAATGCTGTTGGGTGCGGTAGATGGAAGTATGGCTCAATCGATAATGCCTTCCCTCTCGCAGGTCTTCCTCCGACAGCAGAGTTGCACTCAGCCACTCCTCCTCCCGATCGACCACAGTTGGTACTCGCTCTGTGTAAGCAATTGTGGAATGAGAATGGATAGATGAATGGAAAGGTGAGAAGAAGAAGAGAAAGAGAGAGAGAGAAGAAGCCTTCCTCCTCTCAGAGAGCAGCCGTATCCACTCTGCAAGGACTCTCTTGCCATCTCGATCGATTGCCACAGAGTGCACACTCGATGGAGACCAAGAGACTCGTCGCTAAGGTACTGTAGACATTCCCTCCCCTGACTACCGTATCCTTCCCTTCTTGAGACATTCCTGAAACTGGGAGAATGGACGGAGGCGGAGGATGGAGGAACGTCGTCTCTCCGTCCAACAATGGAGTTCTTTTTTCGACGATGAGTGCGAGAGAAGCAGTGAATGTGATGGCTGCGAAGGCCAGTGCAGTCGCACTCGTGAACAATGTAATGGTGAGAGTAGGATGGAGAGAGAGATTGAGGAGACTCAATCGAGAGAATGATCCATCTCGTTAGACTGATTGCATGTTGCATGTGATGCATGAAGTAGATTGTAGAGAGAGAGAGAGGGAGAGTCGATTGTAACGACCCCCTCTATTATCAAGTTGATCCTTTTCCATCTCAGTCCACAACTCGTCTCGTTCCTCAAAGTGAAGATTTGAGAGAAACTGCTAAGATCATCAAGTTCTATACGAAAGCGACCGAGTATGATCCCAAGTTGCACAAGGTTAATACAATATGAGGATGAAGGAAAGGAAAGGAATAACCCATTGACTCTCAGGGTTGGCATCGATTGGCTGCAGCGTAATTCAATGCACTCAGTAGAGAGAAGGAGAGGGAGAAGAATAGTATGATCGCCCAAGGAGGTACGGTAGTATTCTATTCACTGTGATTCATCTTCCCATTCAACAGTTCCCGTCCAATTCACTTGAAGGCATTCACGAGAGAACTCCAATTGGCAGAAGGTAAGAGAGAGAAGGAGGGGATGAACTAATCTCTCTCTCTGGCAGGTTCCCGTCTGGAGGATACTCTTCGTCTACTCGCCCTCTGGTTTGAGTATGGAGAGGGAGATGAAGTGTACACTCAATTGGAAGAATGTGCGAGGAGCCTTCCATTGAATATAACGGGTTTCCTGTAAGAGTGTAGGAAAACGAGCTCGTTTGTCGACTAGAAAAAAGTTTGCGTCACCAATTCCGATGAAAGTTGGTTTGTGGGTACCCTTGGGGGTCTGAAGAAGACTCATCCACTTCATTTGGTCAAATTTGCATATTATCGATTTTTTTTATCTACAACTTCAAACAGTCATAAGTCGCTTCATTTTTGTCGTACAGCGATCTACCGACTACCGTTGGATAGGTATTCGAGAGCGCAACAAAAAAGGTCTTCAGAGACCAAAACCTAAAAGCCGGCTTCCTGGTGCAAATCCCGAAAAACTGTTTTTGGGACCATAAATATCGATTTTTCAGCCAGTTTTCTGAAAACACCAAAGGTTTTATTTTCTGAATCAATTCTCCTGAACCTACTGAGGGTCCCTACACAAGTCGTTTTGCATATCTCTGGCCCTTCAATACCGCTTTAGTAGGGAGATTCCCGGACATAGTCGTTTTTTCATGGAAATCGTTTTTTGATCATAAATTCCTTCAAAATGGTCCAATCAGGCTCAT
>LS496181.1:463895-476750 GCA_900490845.1 Pristionchus japonicus
CAGAAAAACGAAAATTACACTTCTCAAAAAAATTCACTTAAATTTGTGTAGGTTATTCGAAGTCCAACGAATTCACTACTTTATTACCCGAGATGGAAGAACAGTAATTTGTCTATCTGATGTACATGGATTACTTTCAGTTCATTTGAAAACTGTGGAGAAAATAAAAGATTACTAAAAATTGTGGGACACCCTAATATAAGGGATGTCGATCGATTTCGAAGGAATGTAAGTAATAGAGTTGGCAATACGAGGTTTGCAACCTCGCAATGAGGCAGCCGTCTCTCGTCTCTCGATTGCGAGGTTGCAATGGAGAGGGGCCGCGTTGCGAGGTTGCATCGAGGAGGAGGAGGGATGCGAGGTTGCAATGGCCATTGCAACCTCGCATCCCTCTGAAGCCGTTTGAGGTCAGATATGAGTTCTTTCGACTTCAAATTGTCGGGAAATCACTAAAGATCAGATAATTCAATCCCCCTTGAGGAATCTTGAATTTTTTTTATGCTGTTATGTCACTGTTATCCAATCCACAATTCCACAGGTTACGGTAGGCTGCGGTACTTGCACCATAGCTTATTGTAGGCTACAGTCTGTAGCACACATAGATTGATTCCGTCATAGTCCTAATTTCATTTTCACTAAAAGCTACCTGCTTGTGAGAAAATAGGTAGCGTCAAAGCCTCTCTATGTGAACGAATCGATATGGATTGCATAACAGTGATGAAATCCATAAAACATTCAAGATTTCTCAAAGGGGGATTGAACCATCTCATCATTACTGGTTTCCCGACAATTTGAAGTCGAAAGAACTCATATCTGACCTCAAACGGCTTCAGAGGGATGCGAGGTTGCAATGGCCATTACAACCTCGCATCCCTCCTCCTCCTCAATGCAACCTCGCAACGCGGCCCCTCTCCATTGCAACCTCGCAAAGCCGCATCCGTTTTGCCAACCTTAGTAAGTAATGTGCCTCGTTCTCAGCTCTGAGGTGTGGTTCGAGAGACGAACGAACTACACTCGATCGATCGCCTGCATGAGCATGGTGGGACACATCCTCGGATTGGGAGATTGGTATTGTGTCTTTTGAGTGTTATCATATTTGGCTTATTGACAATGAGTAGATATATCGCGACGACTCCTTCACCATCGGTGCCTGCCATTGAGGAGTACGGTAGTCGAGCATCGATCGATCGAGCGATTGGATTACGGTAGCCAACTCACCCGGTAAGTGTTCCCTTCACTCATAATAGTTTGAATCTGAACGTACGTTACCGTAGACATTCACATCTGATTCTTTAGCTGCTGGTAGTTTGTTAGTTGCCTATTTCTATACTCTCCCTATCTCCGTTCCTAAAGTATGTTTGATCTACGATGAGATTATATCACAAAATGTTGTCTCACATTTCTCAATGTTCCACCATATTTTGTACTATTTCTTTCATTTTATTAGAAGCCCTCGAAAGGACCTCTAGACAGAGCTCCCTTATTGTATCTACCCAAGATGTTCACAGTAATTCCACAGAGTAGACTTTGGTAATAGCTGATCTGATGCATGTTCAAGGTTGTTCTCGTTTGTGTTTTATGCTCTTCGTAAATTTTGTATAACTGCACTCTTTTATTTATGTGTCTGTCGAAGTTGATAAACATCTGGTGATTGCCTGGATCGATTGAACGCATAAGAGACGTTGCTTTAATACCGGAGAAAGAATCTTACCTGTCAAATAATCGATATCTGGACATTGTATGCATAATTTGTGTCTGTTGTTCCATGTATCATGTACTTTAGAATTCTAAAAAAAATTGTGTCTGTTGTTCCATTTATCTTGTACCACTGCTTACATGCTAGTTCTGGCATAATTGTGCCTTGCAGTTTATGTTTCATGTTGTCCACGTATAGCGATCAGCAATCGAATCGAGTAAGGAGTGACTATAGATAGTAATGTGGATTGAAACGTTTCTATTCCGGAGAAAGAATCGTACCTGTCAGTTGGTCGATATCCGATTTGTGAAATAAGCATTATTCATGTCGGGTGTTTCAATTATCATGGTTGTTGTATTGCGTACATGCTAGTTTTGTCATTACTGTTCCTTGCAGTTTAGGTTTCAGACTGTCCATAGCGATCAGCAATCGAATCTGGTTCTACTCAATATTATTATATAATAGTTTTGAGCAGAATTAATGTTAGGCTACCCGGGATGGTGGAGACCCGAGAGTGAAGAATGTGAGAGAGGGAGATGAATGAATTATCCGTTTTTCTCGTACGCTCTCATCAGAAAGAGATTTCTACCTCGCGACATGTTCTGGGGCGGTAGATTGAAAGGTTTCTCAGTATTGGTTGCTTACTTTGATGTCTTTCGATCGGTTTTGGCTCCTGTTTCGTTTGAGAGGAGCGTAAAGAACAAACACCTCTAGTTTTCATGATGAAGTGCAGAGCTGACATGTAGTGCAAGTAGAAAAAAACAAGCGCTCCCACAAATCTTTTTTCGACAACCTAAGAATGTCTCGGATGCTCTCATTCCGCGCGTTTATCATTACACGGTCTGGTCCGAATTACTCGCCACGTCTTTCGAACTCAAATGTTGAAGCTTGTTCTGTTTGCGCGTGTTTCACGCTATCTATCACTGACAAATGTTACCATCTTGCAGTACCTCGGCGACGGTCCTTTATTGATTCCTTGCCAAACATTGAGTGTACTAGGTGAATTGATGTGTCATGGATTCTTGTAAACAGATCATGATCATTCCGACATATTTGCAAATCAACATATTTGCAGTGTCTCGGTGACGTGTCGAAGTTGGTGGACGTCAAGGTACTGTACCAGTTATCGATTGATTGGATAGATAGTGCTCGATACAAGAGATCGAAATACGGGTAATCGTCTCTTCAGTTCATCCATTCTCTCGTCTGTCTGATCGACGAGAGAGTGTGTGAAATGAAGAGACGTTTTCCTGTATT
This sequence comes from Pristionchus japonicus, assembly GCA_900490845.1. NCBI lineage: Eukaryota > Metazoa > Nematoda > Chromadorea > Rhabditida > Neodiplogasteridae > Pristionchus > Pristionchus japonicus. The sequence goes on from LS496181.1 coordinate 466,849, forward strand.
TCGAACTCTAACCGATACTGTAGTCAGGCAATCAATCAATCGATATTCTCCTTCCGTCAGGTGCTGATGGTGACGAACCGAATCGAGTCGCCCGACCCTCATCCGACCCGGTCGCATCATATAAGAAAGGTTAAGGGGGAATTGCGGGAACCCTAAAGTACTTTATAGGATAAGCAGCTTCAACTATTGCGAAAAAACGAGAGAGTGTGTGAAATCGAGAGGTTTCGCGAAAGTTTCAGCAGTAGGAGCTTCAACTGTTACGACCATAAGGTACTTTAGGGTTCTCGCAACTCTCCCTCCTTATATCCTAGATTGGTTATCCTGTGGTTCTGTGTTCCATTCGTTTGAATAATCTGGAGTAGCTGTCGAAATTACTGAATAAGTGTTAGAAGTCGTTAATCACATTCTGTTGTAGATCATTAACTCGTTGTTCCATGTAGAAGTTGTCCGTTTTGCTTTTCCAGCCCTTATCAAGTTCTATCGAAGTTATTGTTTTCCTTAATTGAGTCGTGCCCCCATTCAGTTGCCTTTTCCCTTAGACCACGTTTCCATTGTTACATGCAGAGAAGTTCTCTCATTTGTTCCCCTAATGTACTATTCGTTGTTTACTCAGATTCTCTAGAAAACTAAACTTGTGTCATGCAGAAGTTGTTCCTTACCTCACGTTGAAAATTTTGCTCTCAAGTTGAAAATATTACATGCTAAACATTGATTGTCCTCGTTTGTTAGTGCTTTACCCCGTTAATCCAAGATAAAATGTTTCTGAATTTAACTTCCAATGGAAACAACTTGTTAGAGTCGAGTGAATACTTCTAACATTTCCCGTTTCAATCGAAATTTCTCGATGTAGATGCCGAACCTCGTTTACTACAAGGACGGCAGCGGCGTTGTGAGGTGAGTGTTACTGCAAGGTTTATGGATCGCATTCGATATCGAAAGATGGGCACTTCTGTACTTTTGACCCGATCCTTCTCGATAGAGTATTCTATCCCTACAGTTCCGAAGGATGTTTGTTTAGTGCGAAAAGACAATCAAAAGTATTTCAACTATTTCAAAAGATATGCAAAGACGATTGAATTGGCCTTTAAATATAATGGCCTAGTAGTGGGTTCCCACAGGACGCAAGTGCCTTGAATACTGGGATATTTTTACCTTTATATCTTTGATTTATAATTAAGTTGTCGTTTTAGTGGTCCGTTGAAAGAAGATGAGGCGACTGCTCTCTTCAAGGCAAATTTCTTCGGTCCCGATCATGTCTTCAGAATCGTCGATTCAAAGACTACTGCGGAGTTCTTCCCTATCGGTGAGCGACAATACTTATTCAAACCTTGCTGATCTACGATTATTGCTAACTTGACGATTTGTCGAGAGGAGTGTTACATATTTTTCGATTTTAGATGACCTTCGATCTCTGAATGGAGACGATACTCCTTTCGGATTGAGTGGAAATGAGCAGAAGGAACTCGTTAGAGTGTACAAGGTATGCTTCTAGAAAATATTTTTTTGTAATATTGTTGTTATATGTAATTTATCAATTGTATTATGTTCTATCTACCAGGAACTCATGACGGTCATCAAGGAGCGTAATGAGCTGCAGCGAGGGATGAATGTTGAGAAGATTCGATCGTATGATGATGAGAGGAAGGAGCAACTGGAGGAGTTCATGGATTTGTTCAGCGTAAGTTGTTAGCTGCATTTTTATTGTCAATTTACTGCTTAAGGATGATGATGTGTTCACTGTGGAGAGTGAGGATATCGGAGATGACGAGTGGAGATGCTTTATCACCAATAATAGCATGACGTCTGTTCGCTGTCTGGTGAGAACTGTATCATATTTTGGCATTATATTTCATTATATTTTTATTTTTTGATTTCAAAGATGCATTACAGATCGCCGATTCCTGGGTTCCTGCAAAGTCGAGAATTCTCGATCCCAAGTGCAAGATCTCCTTCCCCGACGATGAGTCGTACATCTACATCGCACCTCACCTTTCCGATGATCCTCATGATGGAAGTGAGCACGTTAGGACTTTCCATAATGCCGATGTGAAACCGATCAATTTCGAGTGAATTGTAAGATTGTGACCTAAAGTTTTTGTAGCTCGATATTTTCGGTCCAATAATTTCTATTGTATGAACAAGGATAATTGTCTAAATAAAGTTTACAATATTCTTTTTGTACATGATCAATAACTACTAATCGTTTACATCGATCAAATATCGAAATGATTAACGCTCCCCCAGTCAATCCAAAGTTGCTAGTCGCAGATGCCGAACCTCGTCTACTAGAAGGGTAAGAGCGGAGTCGTGAGGTGAGAGATTAGCGGAATTGAAACATATTCGAAAAGCCAGAGGTTGAAACGAAACCGTCTTCATTCTCAGTAAAAAGAATGGTGGGACGAATGGAGTGGAGCTATGTTCCGGGAACAAATAAGTCGTGTGCCATTTTCTCTAAAATGGAAAATTATGAAACCCCTTCTCGATCAGGTCACTGGCATTTATTCGTTGGCTGAAACATACGAGTACATTCCCCCGTACCATTTCTCTCTCGATTCGAAAAACGATCATATTCCGGAATGAGTTCGAAATAGCTATTGTTCGGCCCTTATTGTTCAACTCTCGATCATTCCGGAATGAGAGGATAATTGAATCACAATCTCGGATTTTCGCTATTCCGTTTTCGATCAGCTCTAGTGTTTATCTTGCTTTGCGAGAGAAATACGTTTATGATTCCTCTCGAATTCTCATTTGGAACGTTCAGACAGTGATATTTTTTAAACGTTCCGACAGCGATGTTGATTCACCCTAAATCCATGCTCAATTTAGACTGAATCATGCGTGTATCACGCCCATGTCTTGTCGTTTGTGTTCACTCCTCCCAACCGACACTCCATATTCAGATGGTGAAGACAAACGGAGAATCGGAGAAGAAGGGCGCGACTACAGCAGCTGTATCCGCCGGGAAAGGTTGAGTGGAAGGACGAACTGTCTTTTTTTTAGTGGCTAACAAGTTCTTTGCCGGTTCTTTGCTTACTAGGAGATGCCCTACTGATCATTATCAGCTAATAGGTGCTTTGTACTCGGTTGCAGGGCGCATTTCTGTTAGCTCGGCGGTCATTCGAGCCGTTCACAGGGAGAGATATACTCCCAGATGCAGAATGATAATGGAAATGGAATGCACATGGACGGAGAATTGTTCATGGTGGGTTTGGGGGAATTATTGATTGATTGAATTCGGATTCAACGATACTGTTTCTGATGGCTTTGATAACGAAATTGGTTGCAGTTTCAGTTCGATGACTGAATGAGTGAAATAGATGATTCGAAGAGACGAGTAATTTTCTCCCCATGTCCTAAAATTCCTAATTGAATGTCAGGTATTGCTTTAATTTAATGCATAATCAAACTTTCAGCCTTTCAGCATTTCAGAATTCAGTCAGTCTGTGTAGGTGAGGATTTCGTGTTTGCACAGCCTGAATAAGCAAATTGATCTAGACTGTAGTCATGATTTAGACTGGAATGTCATTCAAAACAATTGGAAGTAGAATGATGAACACTTGCGAAAACAAGTTATCTATATCGATTCTTTTACTGATCCCTGTAAATATAGTGAAGATGTCTAACGTATTTTTTTGACTACATTGGTGACAACTAATCTCTTTCATTCCAGTACCACTCAGTCTCATTCGACACCTCCACTCACTATCATTGCTGAATCCTTTGTTCGCTTCTATTGTGCTTTGTTTTCTGGACAATCCTGTCATACTTCTGCTGCATAGATTTTGTGCTTATTTTTTGATTGTGTATAGATTCTGTGATTTGTGTGATTCTTCTGGGTTGTTAATTCTAATATGTGTATAATATTTGCTTGTTTTACTGTGATGTATCGTATTCAAAACAAGATTCGCATTTAGAGCGAGGTGAGCCATGATTTTAGAGGAATTTGAGATATTGTATTCTAGAAGGCACGTAATATTTCATGCAATTTGAGATTCATAAGAAGAGAAGAGAATGTGACGAGAGAAGTGAGTTGTAATCAGTAATACTTCCCATATATTTATCATTTATACCTGATTTCAGTCATTCTTCTATCGACTAATCCGAAAGGTCTATTTGCTTTTCGTTATCGTGTGCCATCCAATGTCATCAGCAGAATTTTCATTTTGGAGATGAGGTTCGGTATCGGGGCAATCATCGATTGAAACCCTTCTCACATTATCATCATGTTCTGTTCCATTCTCACATGTCTCAGTTTTTGGCGGATTGAGTGCGAAAAGTTCGACGAATAGACTTTCAGTCGTGTCAGGCATTGGATACGCATGGTTGCCTTTGGTGGGAAAGAAAGAACGACTTTTGATGTTGAGCGAGTGTCCCTCTCTCTCTACTCTGACTCGAGTTCCAACTGACTCTCTTGCATTGGTAACACTCAGGATGGACGGGATAGGAACGTCAATTTATTTATTCTATCCCGTTCTCACTGGAACTTGCATAGCGCTGTGATCGATCATTTCATCGCATATTAATGCGATGAATTGCTACTCTCAAACTCTGTATGTAGTACTCTGTATGAATTGAATTGGAGGTCTTTCATTCGATTTCCTTCCCTGCCTGGGCTGAAATTCGCTCTCTACCTCAATCCCATTCTTCCCTCTTCCATTTTTATCGATTTCGGCACTAGAAGATCCGCCAATCCAACTGCCGGATCGATCTAACATCTTGTAAGCAAAGGTAATGATGTAATTCTCATTTCCAGGATTATCGATTGATCGGGTGGTTCAATTTCGAGTGTCGGACAGGTTAGATCGATTCATGGGATTCCCGAAGGATGGTGAGTGGATACGGTAGATTACAATTAATTCATTGGTTACGGTTGGCAATATCGATTGATCTTTGATCTTTTCTCATCTCAGGGCATTTCACGTGGGCTCTTAAGGCAACTCTCGGAATTATGTACTGATAGAAGACCGAATTGTATCTCAGGTAAGGGTTTTGATATCCATGGAAGTTTTGAGTTTCACGACTGGTTGATACGGTGAATTATTCATTCGTTTCGAATCTATTATCTTTTCCTCTGAATGGCAGTCTCTCGCCTCGAATTTCCTCGTAATTCCGATCATGATGTCATATTCGATAAGGAGAGAGTCTTGATACCTAAAGTGAGTTTACATATTCTATTCCTTCCTTCATTTCATTGTTCTAGAGATAAACTTGTCCATTCTTCATTTACAATCATCCATTGTTCTCGTTCAGAACCTTTAGCGATCTATGATCTATCGGGAGAAAACTGAATTCGTCGAATCGATCGATCGTGATGTAATCCGAAATACATATCTGCGCCATCCGTTGTAATGGCTTTCATACCAACGGCCGGTAAACTTCTCTTTCATGGTGGCTTTCACTCTTTCGACGAATATTTTTTCAATTTCTTATCGATAAGTACAGTCGGCGTCAAAAGTCATTGCGCACTTTTTCAAACGTTTATAACTTTCAACTCGGAGCAGATATCGACCTAATTATTGTTCTATTGCACAGATAATCTATAGAAGCTTACGATGTACATACAATGATATCGGGGGAAAAATCAATAATTGCATAGTGATGACGCTACCGAAGGATACCTTTTCGAAAATTCATTATTCTTTGATGGATTTTTTTCGACTCATCAAACTTTTTGTGCATAGACATCAGTCCAACGGCTACACAGGAAAAAAGTTTCGAGTTGCTGCGAGCACTCTCCGTGGCAGCAGAAATTCAGCAAAAGTGACCTTGAAATTTCATAAGTCTGCAGACAAAATTCAAATTGAAATTTGATTATCGATTTTCGGTACTTAGGAATCAATTATCCAACCTAAGTAAAACGGTTCTGAGATCCTCTGAGGGGTGTCCACCTGTATAGTCGAATTTAAGTGGGAACGAGGACTACTTTTGCGGTTCCCTTGTCACTTTTTCGAAAATTCATTTTTCTTTGGTGGATTTTTCGCAACCCACCAAAATTTTTGTGCATAGTGTCCAGTCCGACGGCTATCTGGAAAAAAGTTTCAAGTCACTGCGACCACTCTCCGTGGCTGCAGAAATTCAGAAAATTCGACTTCAAAATTTCATAACTTTGCCGCAAGAGGTGCTAGAACCTTGTTTATAGGCTTAAACTGATTCTTATAAAGAGTGTTGATGATCCTGAGAATATGGCAGCACTTGACCACCATTTGCCCCCAACATGCGAAAGAGTCTGTTTATCACATACTCATTTTTGACCGCCAGTTTTCGCGATTTGACGTTATCTGAAAATCCAAATTTCGCGTGATTCCGGGTGCTTGTCTATGTACGTAGGGGTTTCTGTTTGGAAATTTTGTTAGAAATTTTTTCCGGCAACTTCTGAATTGTTTACGAAGGCATACTCACTCACAAAATGCTTGCTCACCTATTACCGATTTTTACCAAAGGCTTTCAATGAGGCTCAAATTCGAACGGTAGTAAGCCCACATCCTCCTTATTATCTACGAGAAGTTTCAAAACTGTAGCTCCTCAAGAAAGAAGAGTATGAATATTTACCGCTGCACGAAAGTGTGTGTGGCGTGCATTTTGCGAGTGAGTATGCCTTCGTAAACCCCTACTTATGACCGCCACTGTGTCAGCCAATTGTATATATTTCCGAATAAAAACATATTGCGTTTTTTGGCCATAGATTTTTTTAGGTCCGGATGCAGCACTTCCTTTCGTTATCCGCCCATTATGGCTGCACCTGTCAAGGTCTATGGCTCAAACTACACAATGTGATTGCTATGCTATATTTTGAGGCTTAATGGGTTAGCAAACGCGGTAATTTTGCATACTAATGTTATGAGAGAAAAATCCAGCATGCGTGAACCTCTCGGAACGATTTTGAGCTACGGTACCAATCTTACGGAGAAATCGTCTTAATGCATATTCTTATTTTCAGAGCATGCGCTGTGAAGTCTGCAAGATTACGCTTCCCAAACTTGACGTTTTGGATCATTTCTTCTCGCCGCATCACATTAGACAGGTGAATGAATTGTTTTGAATTTAAGATCTGCACGGATATCTGGCCCAAACAAAACAATGGTTCGTTTCTGCACTAGAAGGTGGGGAATGAGAGTTGTGAGAGAAAGTACTAAAGGTCTGGGCAAGATATCCAAGAAGTTCCTTGGTGTAAGCAATAGTGTATTGCAGGTTCGTACTCATGCCGCCGCCGTCTCTCTCAACGCCGTCCATTTCTGGAATCGTGAACTGCAACAGGTGGCAGCAGTTGCAGCAGTGATTGTCGTGCCTCCTGCTGCAGCTGCAGCTGCAAGTATTGAACCGACTGCTGCAGCAGATGAGCCCGTGCAGATGTTCAGATCGATAGGTGCAATCAAGAAGGAAGAGGTCGAAGACTATGATGAGGCGCAATACGAAATATGATCCCTTTAGAATCATTCACATTCAACACATTGTAATTTCGAAATTTTGCCACTTCATTCGTTATTTGTCATTTTTTGATGTACCTGTTCTGCCGCTTTAATATTTTCGAAAGTCTTTAGACGATTAAACAAGAGCTAGATAGTTGTAATTTCTTCCTCTCTTTAATTCAGTTGCTCTTGTTGTTTTAGATATGCTACTGTTTCAATAATGCTAATAAAGTTTGCCGGTTCCTATATAATTTGTTCCCGAAACATACAGGTGCTTTGGTCCTGGTCATATCTGGCTTACGATCTTGTTTTTAGATCGTGATCGTTTTTGATCCACTTTGTCCAGCTTTCACGCATTCCTGCGTAATTTGTCGCGGTCATATTGAGGAATGATTGAGCTTTGAGCTAGAAAGGAGAATTTTTGCATTTTTGATTTTTGCAAAGGAATGATTTCCGCAGTGATTGAGCTGGTATATCAGGTCTTCCAACGATGAATAGAGCTGCGAACACAAAGGCTGCCAAGGTATTTTTTTGTTTATTTTTTATATATTTTTATTATGTATGCTCTATTATTTATGTCTAATTGTGAGCTTAACATTTAGGGTGTGTTTGTAATAAAGAAACGGTTCCACTTTATGTAAGGTTATGCATTTAAAAAAAGTTTAAGTATGGTAATTTTGAAATTTCCCAGATCGATGTGATCACCATCGACGATGATGACGAGACTTCCTCGTCCGTCTCTCTCCACCCGCCGGCTCCCTCTCCCTCGCCTTCCTCCGAAATGGTCGAGTTGCTGCAGAGAGCGAACGACTGGGAGCGCAAGTACCACGTAATTTTTTATTGATTTTTTTCTCTTAATTTTTTTAAAGCGCAAATATCGTTCAATCGTTGAATAAATGTTGCATTTCGTATTTTAAAACGTTTTTAGATTTCAGAATACAGTACCGCTCAAAAGTTTGGAAACAAATTTTGACTTGTCATAACTTTTTTTTAAAGTGTCACGACTTGTCATAACTTTTTTTTCTTCACTTTTTTCAAGTTGAGATAGAGACTTTTGGTTTTGAGTGATCGTTGACCCAACCATAGAGGAACAACGTCATATGGTACAAGTCTGCTCGCTTCTCCAAAGTCATTCGCTGTAAAATTTCTGCCGAGGTGTGGTTGGAATTATTTTTGTAAGCCTCAACGGAATTTTTCTCGAATGTCTCCCTACCCTGTAGTGATAGTACACCTATAGTAGAGTACAATAAAAATATATACCGGACGAGTGCAATTAACATAGAGCATTGGCATGAGATTGAAGACACCACTAAAAAGTCTTTAAAAATCAATAACTCCGGTTTCTTTGGAGCTAATGACCTCAAATTCAGTAGGCAGCATGAGTGAGTGCTGGAGTGCAGTTCCGCCAAGTTTCGTCTGAATCGGTCGACTAGCGAAAAAAAATCGAAAAAAATTGAGTTTCATTTTCCATTACTCAGAAAGTACCCTTCCCATGTTGCGAAAATTCGGTCACTTCGCAGCAGAATGGGGAAACTATGAGTGAACACGCGTGCGAAATTTCAGAGTTAGAGCTTCATGTTGACGCTTTGTGCAGGGAGGAAATCGAAGTTCTTTTTTTTGGATGAATCGTGAAGATCATTGAAATCGATCTACTCTTATAATTCATAAATGCCTAGATTCGCTTTGAATCTGGTTTTTCTTGTCGCTGCGTAAGACTATGCACTTATACAAAGATAATTATGCCTCTTTGACGGCCGCTTCTTACATTTTTGAAAACTCAGATAAGGCTTGGGAGGCAATTTCCAATTTTAATTTCTTCGATTTCCTCCGTTCACAAAGCGTCAACATGAAGCTCTAACTTTGAAATTTCGCACACCTGTTCACTCATAGTTTCCCTACTCATAGTTTCCCTACTACTTTCTGAATAATTGAAAATGGAACTCAAATTTTTTTCGAATTTCTTCGCCAGTCGACCGATTCACTTGAAACTTGGCGGAACTCCACTCCAGCACTCACTCATGTTGCCTACTGAATTTTTCTATGCGAATTGCACTCGTCCGGTATATATTTTTTTATTGTACTCCACTATAGATGTACCATCACTACAGGTTAGGGAGACATTCGAGAAAAATTCCGTTGAGGCTTACAAAAATAATTCCAACCACACCTCGGCAGAAATTTTACAGCGAATGACTTTGGAGAAGCGAGCAGACTTGTACCATATGGCGTTGTTCCTCTATGGTTGGGTCATCGATCACTCTAAACCATAAGTCTCTATCTCAACTTTGAACAAAGTTATCACATCACATCACATCACATCATTTATCCAGGTCGAATCAGATACAATAGGGGGTCATGCGATGAAAATAAATGATTGATCTTCTTCATTACATAATCTTCAAATTGTGATCTTCATCTCTCCAAGCTAGGCTGGGTCTGGATGTGCAGTTTTCTCCTTCCACAGCTCTCTGTTCAGAGCATGTCGCTCAGTCAATC
>LS496181.1:477380-503970 GCA_900490845.1 Pristionchus japonicus
TCAATCGTTTTGTGGCGAGGTCATTCTTAAGCACCTTCAGCCAACTCATTCTGGGCCTCCCCACGGGCCGTCTGCCAACAGGCTGATATTGGAGGATTTCCCTACATGGATGATCCCTCTCCCTTCTCTTTATGTGGCCATACCACCTCAGCCTCTTCTCTCTGATCTTTTCAACAATTGGCGCAATGCCGATCTTCCCGCGGATCTTGTCATTCCGCACTTTGTCTCTCAATCTTACTCCGACTATCCATCGGACCATCTTCATCTCAGCCACCTTCAATCTCTCTTCCAGATTATCGGTCAATGCCCAATGCTTATGGCAGGTCAAAATTTGTTTCCAAACTTTTGAGCGGTACTGTACGTTTCAGAACGCCGTTCGCGCAGCCCGCGAGGCAGAGTCGCGTGCGGAACGGGCCGAGAATCTGCTGGGTATCGATTTTTTTAACGTTACCTTCCACACACTTCTCAAACAATTGACATTCGAATTCCCGCATTTTTTCAATTGTTTGAGAAGTGTGTGGAGGGAACTTTAAATCAAAAACTGCAGCAGAGTAGCACTGAATAGTGATATTTATTTGAATGGATATTATTTCAGCATCAGTCGCGGACCAGTTGGAGAAATTGAGAGATAAATTGGAGATGAAGTGAAAGATCTTGATAAAGTGTTAAATTCCCCTCTCGTGTTTCTCGTTCTCACAGGGATGGTTGTTCGGATTGGAGATGGAGTTTAGAATGGATTGCGTCATATGCCCTTGTTATCTTCCTCATCTTATTATCAGGCCTCTCGTCATTCCGCAGGAGATTGGGCATCTCCAGATCTCTGGCCTGTTCTCGTATATTACCTGATCCCCTTGCTTCCTCACTAATCACGGGATATCTATTCGGGATTAGGGATGTGACGTAACCATCTAAATCTCCGATACAACTAACTGTAAGCGAGAGGTTGTGGAAGGTACGGAGAATGATGAAGCGGGGAAGAGGTCAGCCGAAATCGTTTTGTGAATTATAAAAATAGCTCTAAGCAAATGTAAATAGCATCGTAAAAACGATGTCAAAAAATGAACATTCTAACCCCAGGCATGTGTCCCGATATTAATTATTCTTAAATATTGAAAGTTCCAATTTCAGTGCATCAGCTCGAGAACTGGACGCACTCAATCTAGAACTGATTGGATTGAAAGAGAAAGTTCGCATGATTAAGTATGTTCACTTCGTTCTATTATAAAAAAAAAATTGGCGTTACTCGAAATATATTCTAAATTTAATGGCTCTTGTTCAGATGATTTCTATGCACTCTGAATTTTTCAGTGATCTGGTGAATGAGAATGATATGCTGAAGGCAAAAATGGCTGTTACAAGTCGTTCGAATGAGTGAGTATTTAACACATTGGCTTAATATATTCTGAAACATACATATATTCTGATGGAGTAAAAACTTTATTACGGATTGATCACTAATAATGCAATTCTCAAGTAGCATAATGCCCATTTGTGTGATTGATTCATTGCAGATACTTCTCCACAGTCTGGATACTGTGGCCATCTCTTCTATAATTATTTCGCCTGTGCAATGTTTTTTAAACGACTTCTGGATGATGAAAAGAAGGGATGACAAATCGGATATTTATGTATCTATATCGGTTTCACTAGCCTACTCCTTGTTTTTTTTTATCAGAAGTGCGCACACATTTGTTGTGCTATTTGACTGAAGTTATAGTTCAACCTAGTTCGGTGTTTTTGTTTTTTTTTTCTGAAGCGTTGTAAACTTTGTGCTCAGTGGCTCAATTTGAAGCTAGACATTGAACTTTGAAGTTATTGTTGCTTCTGAATTATCCTCGGATTTTCCTAATGTATTGACCAAATGGAATAAAAACTTTGTTAAAATTTGTTGCAATCTTCCAACAACGTGTTGTGCCCTCACTGTTTTACCTGATTGGTGTGAGCTTTGATCTCTCATAATGTTAATGCCCCATATTCAGTAGTAGTGATGGAAACAACGAGTGGAGAGGGAGGTGCTGTGAGGGCGATTGGTAGGTCGATTGACAACCTTTTCTTCTCAACCATCGCAGTTTTTCGAACTCTGAAACTACAGTTCCTTCCAACTCTGTCCGTTCCCGGAACAGGGTTGTTTGAGAAATTACAATTTCTGCCTTCCGAAGAATTTGGTTTTCTCTTCTCTTACATATCTCCTCCTGGCCAATTCAGATGGAGAACTCGATCCGTCCGCGCGCGCCGACAACTCTGACATGGAATTGAGAGAGGCTAAGAGGTGAGCTATAGTTGGAGTTGTTGAGCGCACAATTTTCTTGATATCTTATTTCGCACTGCTCTCTCATAGGTCGGAAAAAAACGAGTAAGTGTGTGGAAATTAGCGATTGAAGAGTGTTTTGCACACCTCTGTTCTGGAGACTAGGGTGGCGAAAATGAGTATCGGCTACCAGCATTTCCGATCTCTCGCTTTCGGGTAGCTCTAGAGAGGCGCGTTTTCAACCCCATTCCCTCCAGTTTAGACTATGGCTGCATAGTGTGCATTTCGATGTAAACTGTCTGGTAAATTCTGTCTGGTTTATCTGGCAATTGATTTGCCTCATCTTTTGCAGTCGCATCGCCCAGTTAACAGAACAACTGGCTGCGAGTAAGAAACGAGCCGATCAAGCGGAGAATGTGAGTGATCTTTGAACTTTGTTGTTTATTCTGAGCACTTTGAAATCTGAGCAGTTTGAACTTTGTAGTCTGAACATTCTGATCTCTGATCTCATTCAAGGTTCGTTTCGACCTCGAGAGCGATCTCAAACTGGCGAGGGAGTGAGTGATCTTTGATCTTATTTCCGTAGTATAGGTGATGTTCAAAACGGATAGCGTAACACAACTATCCACATGTTATGCGAATTCGGTTGCGATTGCCGATTGTGTGATGAACAGAAAGGATTCTGATCTCTGTTCCTCTCTTCAACGATCGAGGGCACCCTCAATTAGCTTTTTTCATTGTTTCAGTCGCATCTCATCGCTTGAGGAGGGACACAGAGAGAGGAACGGCGCCGTGAAGCACAGAGTCAGTCTCTGAGAAATTTACAACAAATATTGTGTAGCCAATTTCACCTGGTGGTATTGCGATTTTCGAATATTGCTTGATATAACTTTTTATCCTTCTTTACAATATATTTATTATGAAAAAAAGTTTAATTATTGGTTGCTCTTGGCCCGATCAGAAAAGTTCGATATTTACCTACTGGATGAACTCTTTGTTTGGTAGTGCACTTGTTCTCTCGCCCCCATTAGGTGCTGATCCAGGAAATGTTCTCATCCGATGGATGAGTTAGCTGATGTCTTTTCATTGCAGATGGCCCATTCGAAGGAAGAAGTGGAAGGAGGAACGAATGGGGAAGGAATGGAGGAGGTAATTGTCAAGAGAATATCCGTGTTTGACCATCAAATTTGGCTGGTTGTATGCTTGTTAGAGATAAACCCCGCATGAGTTCGGCTTCTCAGGAGGATGACGATGGAATGCAGGAAGTGAGGAGAAAAGTGAGGGGACTGAAGACGGCGAGGACTCGACTTGCGATCGCAGTGAAGGACAGAGAGCAGGTACGGTTGATGACAGATACGGTATGATTCGAGTATCCATTGATTTTATTTATGTATTGTGGTCGGGAAATAATCCATTAACGAAACCAATTACAGAAGCGATTTCGACCTCTTCCCTCTCCTCCTATCCGGCACGATCTCCAGGTACGGTAGGATCCTGTAGTCGCCTATCGATTGGTCTACCGTACTCTTTTTCAGCTCTTCTCGAGTTTTTTCGTTTCGTTGGAAGAAGACGACGAGGATGATATGGAGGACGAGGTGGATGTATTTTACATGTTAATTTTGTGAATATCAATGTTTCAGGATTTCGATAACGAAATGCTGTGGAATGGAGAGGAGATTGGAATGGAAGAAGAGAAAGGAATGGAGGAAGAGGAAGGAATTGAGGATGTGGATGCGGATACGGGGGTGATGGGCGAGGAGATCGATCGAGAAGAAGAAGAAGTGAATATGGATGTCAAGGTTCGTATTTTTGGATGAACATGACGAACGATCGATAATCGTTTTTGAATTGCCTCATTGTGTCCTGCGTTCAGTTTCGAATGATTTAGGATGGAGGGAGGAATGCGAAGAGGAGACGATCGACAAGACTCCGACCCGCACCGGCAACGAAGAAATCGAGATCCGCTTCTGAGAACGAGGTGAGTGGGAGGTCTCTCTGCACAGAATGCTGCAAATGTTCTATTTCTTTTGCTACATTTGTCAGTTTGATATTCGAATGAACTATTGTTTTGTATTCAAAGGGAGGCGTCGAGGAGGACGAGGACGATCGATCGAGTGGAAGTGATGCGAAGGAGAGTGGAAGTGATGCAGAATTGGAGTGTCCCGAATGCGAAGTCAGTTTTTTTTCGTTGATATTTATTGATTTGAAAACGTCCAGTTTCGTACGCTCTCTGCAAGATCATGGGAGATGCATTTGAGGCGCACGCACAGCACAACACCAGCACAGGTACGTTTAGCGAAATATCTTTCAGTTGTGTCAAATCTGCAGAATTCCTTGCCTTGTCTCAAAATTTCGATTTGTTTGTGGTCGTTTATATGTGTTTTTCAAGGCTGGCGTCGCTCTTCGTTGTGAATGCGGCAAGGAAGTGGGAGGGCGGCACAAAGTAAGAGAAACATAGACGTTGATTGTTAGGAAATATCGATTTTTTCCATTGGGCAACGCATTGAAGAATGGAAGGGTACTGGTTCACGTTGTCGGAATTGTATGCCACTTGTTAATAATTGAAAGTCACACGTGTCATCTATATTTGCAGTGCAATATCGCCAATTTCACGGTCGTTCGCAAGAGAGGAGGAGCGCCTTCCAATCCTCTTTGCCCTCTCTGCACCGTGAGCTTTATACCATGTTTGCGATTCTAATGATAGTGGGATGTTTAGATGCAGCCCAAGACGATCTTCGGGTTTGTGGAACATTGCAAAATCCACCACAAGTCCTCGCTGAAATCGGTATTTGGCTCATTTTACTATTAAAATTATCTACCTTTTATAGATGGGAATCTACCTACTGTGTGCGTGCGGGCAAAAGATATTGTTGAGGGATTGCACGATGCTCATTGAGCACAGAAAAAAGGTGAGTTTCACTCCTTACTGTTCTCATATAGAATTAGGGATTGCAATCACTGGTATCCCTTGTTTTCTATTCCAGTGCGATGGTCGTGACTTCACTGTTCACCAGCGCGATGAGAGTCGTGCATCTAGCGATGAAGATAGTGAATAGATTCACTCGCGATCGCTTTGTTTTGTTCTCCTTTGTTTTCCTTGTCAAATAAAGAATGCGGTATGTGTTTCTGAGTTCTGCTATGAGACAATGCGTTTGAATCGCTATTGAATATCGGAATATGGTGATTTCATCTTCATCAGTCAATGGTTGGTTCGTTCAGGAATGATCAAGGGAAATTCTTCTGCAGTTGAACAACCACGGCAAGCCGCGATCATGTTAGCAAAGTCATGTTTTATCACAATTTTTTTCCAGGCGAAGCTACGCTGTTCATTAAAGTTGCTATGACGGCCGTTGCATTGATTTTTTCATCAGTACGATTGAATCAATCAATCAGTAAATGCATTTCAGACGGAGGACTAACAACAGCGGATAGTGAGGGAGACGTTTCAGTTCATAAGCAAGAGTTAACGTCTGCAACTTCCTCGAGGTATACTGAACGTGTCTAACTGTTTAGGTGACAATCAATGGTGTCATTGCTTGAAATTTAACTATTTTGATTCAAAATCTAAATCACCAACGAACACAGATTAGGGCAGTACAATGATCGGAGGCAACGACTATCGATTGATCTATCGTCATTACGCCACTCTCTACTTCATCTTCTGTGTCGATTCGAGCGAGAGCGAATTGGGAATACTCAATGTCATTCAGGTACTGTAGATTTCTTACTGTAGCGAAATTGATCGATAAGTAGATCATGTACAGTATTCCCATCTCTCAGGTCTTCGTCGAGACTATCGATCGAAGCTTTGAGAATGTGTGCGAGCTCGATCTCATCTTCCACTATGACAAGGTGAAATCAGTTATCGGCAGATCATGATATTGATTGCAGTAGTGTTTGCTGCTTCGCTCCGAGATGAAAGACTCTTTGCATTCTGATTTTGGATCATTATTTCTTTGTTTACATCAAAAATATTAATTAAGCCCCCTCTGATATTCAACGGGAGCTTTTGTCTCGCATTATCTATATCAACCAAACTACGGGCAGAATATCGGGGACTGTCAATCTTTCGTCAATTCATTGTGTGGTAGTTTTGATCTTTGGTTTCTTCTTTCATTGTGCAATAATCCCTTGATGATCTCTTTTCTCTTTGCTGGCAATTCTCACTCTCTCACTTCCATTCTCCCTCTTTTCAATACTGATAGATTCATAACTTTTGTCTCATTTTCACGAATTTTTTCAATTCTTCGTCTATTCTGTCACTTTTGAGATTCTCCTTGACATAAGTACGATTTTTTACCCTACGATTCTTTGGGAACAAAAACGTACGAAGCACCAGAGGAACATGGAAACCTAGATTAACTTCCATTCAATCTCTCTTTCTGTCCACTATTCCAAATGCCGGAGTTCGATTTCCGAGTCCTCTCTGGATTCTCTGGAACGAATGCATACGTACTCGTGAGAAGAGACAAGGCTCAGCTCTGGACTGATGGACGATACTTCGTACAGGTACGGTAGATTACGGTAGATCAATGGATGGCAGGCTGGCAGCAACTCAGTTGGGTATAGACTGGACGATGATGAAGCAGGCTGTGCCGGTTAGTTGATGGTAATTATCTAGTTTGAGTGAAACATGAATGTTACAGGAATCGATCTCACCCGAGGATTGGATCAATGCGAATGTTCCGAAAAGAGCCGAGATTCAGCCCCGATATTATGACTTACGGTAAACATTTATTGAATGGAAGGGGTGGAACGAAGAAGTTCCATTCAGGAGAAGCTCAGACGATGTCTGGCCATCTTTTAGTGTGGGATACAAAATATTTGCGATCCATAGAAATCTCGTCGATCGATTCTTGAAAGGTTTACCTGCCCAATAAGAAGGTCATTTTACCATTGCAAAAGTCGATTCTTCCCTTGTTGAAATCCTTTTTGGAATTTCATGTTTATCTTATTGGAAAATGAGAGGGAGTTCCGAAAATTTGAAATTTCGTAAACTTTTCCAAAAAGAGACCCCTCGATATTACTCTCTTCCTTTGCAGCTGATCTGTCTATCGAAGGAAGAGACGGAAGTGCATTAGGAGAGAAGATGAGAGACTGAAAGCGAGGAAGAATTACGCTGAATTGGCGGGAATCAGTGAGTGGATTCACATTTAATTCCAGTGTCAATTTGCATCAATTTAATGAATATTCTTCTCTCTCCCTCTCCCTCTCCCTCTCATTCCCTTCCCCCATTTACACCCTCTTCTCCTATCCCACTCGGTCGCTGACTCTCCACTTCGCTCGGCCTCTCTTCCGCGCCCTCTTCCCACTGTACGGTATCACACTATTGCTACGGCAGACTATGCTAGATTGTGCTGTGTGACATCGTGACCCACGCGGTACCAGATTACATTATGGCCTGCGTTATCACTGAAAAACAGTCCAAGCTCGCACTGTATGGTATCGCTTGGTTGGGGGGGGGGGCGGTTTTGACGGTTCTTACACGATTTCGGCACTGCTCGTTGCGATACAGTGCCCACGATATCATATTTGCGGTATTACTCGTTGTGTGGTGTGTGCGTAGGTTAGTAGGTTACGGTAGTTCCAAATAGCCGGTTATCGATCGCAATATCGTAGTTCGATCAAGTCAGAGTGGATGGCTTGCATTGTGAGACTGCTGTCCATTCGGCACTGTCGAACGCTTTTTTTAAACCCAGTAGAGCGAGATGGAGTGGGATTTTGAATTCCGATGTCTTTTCAATCAACGGTATCGATGTGATCGATTGTTGAATATTAGGGTTCGAAAAACGAGAAATAGGCGAGAAACGAGAAAAATCATTCCTTCTCGCCGAGAAGATTTGCCCGGTCCCTTCTCGTTCGAGAATTCTCGAATGAGAATGATTTCTCGGCGAGAATTCTCGAAAAACTGTTTTCGCGAATAATTCCTCCCTCATTCCTTTTCTCCACTCCCCTTGCAAGTGGTCGATGGGCGAGATCGCCCGCTCTCTGGATCGAGGAGAGGGAAGAATGAGGAAGAATGAGAGGGAGAGGAGGACGTGCAATTCTCGCGAATACTCGACCGAGAAAGAATTTCTCACTCGAGAATGACCGATCGATTCTCGCTCGAGAAGTCTCGAATGAGAATGATTTCTCGCCGAGAAAATTAGCTCTTTTCGCGAGAAATTTTCTCGTTTTTCAAACCCTATTGAATATTCTTCTCGAAATCCTGCTTGGCTACTGTCTTCGGCATCTTTCAGTTGAGATGAGATTCTGTTGAGTACTGCTTTGGTCGCGACTTTGCACATGACAGGTTGATTGGTCGGAAATTTCCGATTTCGGATGAGTCCTTTAGGCAATATAGTCACACGAGAGACGAGATGTGAAAATTTTAGATAGTGTTGGCTTTCCTCTGATAATTCCATTCAACATTCTAGTGATAAGCATTCGATTCAGAGTATACGAGCATATCCGACTTTATCGTCGCCTACTGAATGACCGAGTCGATTTTTCACAGCATAGCTGATTTCTTCCGTCAGGAACAGTAAGAGTGGTTCAGTTGATCCCAGGATAGCACTTGGAAAAGGTACACTGGGAGTATTCAGTTTACCGAAAAATCTCTTATCCGCTTCTTCTGTATATTCCTGAGATGCCTTTTTTGTCGTTAGGTGTTCAAGCAACATTCGCTTCCTGGTCATATTCTTTTGCTACACGCTTCGCCCCGCACTGATTGCTTCAATAAAACGATCTCTTTTCGTTTCCGAATATCATCCAGTAGACACGCACGATCAACAGCACAGCATTCATCACTGTACGTAATCAACTGCAAAACTGCGATCTCCTATCAATGCATGCCTCTTTCCTAGCAGAGTCAGCATCAGAAATCTTCTCCAACAATCTTGAGCAGTAATTTGAGTAAGTGCAACAACGACAGATAAGGCTTCTGATGCGCTAGCCGGTTCGGGTATTGGCAAGTCAGCAAGTGCATTTGCGTTTCTCCGATAGGCGAATCGATCAAATTCCTCTCTCGGTCTTCTCTCCTTCGGCCATATCTTTCTCATTCCGATATTTAGTTTCATTCGTATGATCCAAAGCTGTCAAACTGGTTGATCACTTGGCCGCTCATAATAGGGGTGGATCTTGAGCCGATCATTAGGTCGAGTTGGTGGTTAGTCATTCTTTTAGTGCTGCGCCATGTCCACCGCCATTCTCGTTTTGATCCATATACTCCGTATCTACCTCGGCTATTCATGTCAGGATAAGTGCTCTCTCCGACAATGCTCTCTCCGACCACCATGCTGAGAAAGATAGGGGATTGGAAATTGATAAACTTCCGATCCAAAAGATTCCAAAGTTCATTGGCAACTGGCTTACAGTATCCATCCTCTGATCGATTGCTGGCTGCAGTATCCCACAACTGGTCGATAGCTGATTATGCAATGCCACAGCGTTCTGACCCCCATTCTTTTTTCCAGACGGGTGAATGAAGGGATGATCTTTTTTAATGTTTCCCGCCAAGGTCTTGACACGAAATCGAACTGCAAAATTGATTTCCAATTTAGAGAGGTTTCTGAAACACATCGCGTGTCCACTAGGGTTGACAATTTGATTCTTCGATGATTCTGAGAATCATTTGATTCTTCTCATTCCTCGTCGATTGATTCTCAGAATCTGCGATTCTCAGAATCGTTGATTCTGAGAATCAATGATTCTTCGTACCATAACTCTCGAACCAATTGTTAGAATAACTTCAAATTTTGACACAACAGTTATCTGTATGTGCACATTGCGAGTACCAAATTTGAAAACGATCCGATGAGTTTTAATTTTCCGCTGCCTTTATATCGCTCCTACTAAGAAGCGGAACCTGGATACAGCATCTTTTAGCCTTCCCTGTGGTAGAAGAAGCTTCTGAACTTACTTCTAAGTCGAAATCCAGACCGAATTCATGTTTATTTGAGGTCTCATGTGATCTTTTGGCACCCTCTGCACCACAATAGTTGGTCTCTAATCAACGTTTCTAGGCAAAGGAAAGATGTATACCACAGTTATAAATGCTAAATTGCCTTTGAAAAGTAGTTCTGAATTTTTTCACTGCCCACGAAAAGCGAAGAATCATTGATTCTTCCTCCAATTCACGAAGAATCATTGATTCTTCGAGTCGAGGGTGGAAGCGGTTTCGAAGAATCATTCCGCTCTTCTCCTTGCAAGGGAAAGCGGTCGTTTGGGAATCAAACTGCCAACCCTACTGTCCACCGTTCGCTCGGTCCGCTCGGTTTCAAAACGAGATTCGAGATAAGTTTCAGAAACTTTTTAAGTTTAGAATTTTGCAGTTCTATTACTTGAAAAGTCACCCCTTGTCTGTCGGGGTAGAATGCTGTGATGCCACCACCTATCATTTACTGACTAGAGTACTCAAATCGATATGGAATCTTGCTGAACACAGTGCTAAGCATTCGAAGATAATGTTACTCAATTTCAGTCCCGACTCTCTACGATGATCCTACCTCCTTCCTGCGTCCGGCGTGAGCAAACCCGCCGACGTCTCGCGCCTCTCCAGCGACGTCCGCCTCGGTGTAAACGGTAATCGAATAGGAATGACAGTCGATCGATCGATACCGTAGTGAGACACAGTACGGTAGAAGACTATCGCGAACTGGCTGCAGTATGATCTCTGATCTGTGTGTACCACAGATGATTGATCGATGCTTGATTACTCACAGTAGTGAGGACAGATCGGTAACTGGCCTGGTGTTCGATCGATACTTTACTGTACTTCTAGGATACGGTTGATGACCGATTCGTAGTTGATCTGATGATCAATCAATACTGTTGACTACAGTCTATAGTGCTAGAACACAGTAGATGGACATTGATCCATCGATAAATGACTATGCTTCTATCGATAACTAATTTTTTATCACTCTGCAAGCGCCAGCCAGAGCGACGCCAACGACGGCTGCGACTGCTGCAACAGTAGCATCATACGGTAAGAGGATCGCGTGCTGGGTTACAGTATCTCTTCGATCGATCGATAATGAGAGATATCTCCAGTATGCATTTTATAGAACTGAGCAAGCTACAGCAGATTGAGGATCTATTGCTGAACTATAGTATTCCTCCTTCAAACGTCAACTGATTGTATTGCAGCTACAGCATCCGGCCTTCTCACAGCTTGCAGTCGTGCCTCTGCTTGGAACTGGTGAGGGCGATTACAGTAGAATCATGATTACTGTTATCTGTGATCTCGCATCTACTATCTCCAACAGAACACTATTTGCTACGAAAGTGGATGCTCATTGGGCGTTCCTCACTTGTTCTATGATCTTTGATCTCTCCATTACCCTCTAAACTCTCATCAGGCGAAGAAGGTCGCCGGCCAATCTCGTCCTGGGCATCACTGAACTGCAGCCGATCACAAGGGTACGGTACTCGATCGTGGACTGACTTTTTTGCAGCAGCATTGATAGAGTACGATTTCAATCGATATCTGACTACCGTGTCTCACAATCAACTATCTTCTGTCAGCAGTGACGACGCCCTCTCTTCGCCGCCCTAGCCAACACGGAGGACGATGACGGTGAGGGTATACGGTAGCTCACCCTGGTGACGGTAGCTGCGATCGATTGATGGTTACGGTAGTTCCGGGCATAATTGCCCTGGCCACGGTGCCTCTGCACTAGGGCTGGTAATACGAGGTTAGCGACCTCGCAATAGAGTGACGCTCGGTTGCTAGCGCGCGACGAATGAGAGGCGAGGGGAGAGTAGCAACCTTGCATCGATCATATTGCGAGGCTGCAACGAGAAGAAGGGAATGTTCTTTTCATTGCGAATGCTCTCTCGCCTTCCTTTCTCACTTTTCGAGGGCGTAATGGAAACCCACATTGCTCTTTTGTGACCTAGCATAGCCACATTTGTTTACCCACCCCTCTGCACTATGTGGCGTAGAACGGGTTGATCTTTGATCCTTCGACAGTTGCTGCCTTCTCGTTTCTCTCCATTACAGATGCATCCGCGCGGAGACGGACGGCCTGCGCACGGACGTGACCCGCGGATGACGCGGATGACGACCTCATCGACTGGGACGGTGAGGCGGGTACGGTAGCTTGGGTTACTGTCAGGCCACAATATCAACTCTACGGTTGCCACTAGAGCGTATTGCAGGATGTTTGGGGCTACTGAACTGTATAGTGGAATGTGCTCTTCAGGGAGGCTGATGAAATATGATGATGAAGATTCTGACTAATACACTAGAGAGAAATTAATGTATTTTTTTAGAGATAGATGAAATATCAAAGATCAAAGATCAATTATTATTATCAGTTCTCCAGCCCGCCCCATCGGTCGCTTCCGGCCCGCTGCTCGTCGAGGTATCGCACTTTCTCAACTAGACGCGCGTCACTGCCGCGAGTGGTCTTTTATCTTCGATTTTGTAAATTTTCGCCGTCTCACCCACTCTCATCGTTGTATTTGATTATTGATTCTCATATGCATTTTAGGTGGTATATCAATTTGCTAGAATACCCTGAATTAGCTAAATAAATTGTAATTAGTATGTGAGGGGTGTTGATGGTAACGCATGCTGATAAGAACGGAGAAATATTCTCGTGCATATTGAATGCATCGGCTCGATGTGGTGATGAGTACAGAATCCTTGATCGAGGCTCTGCATTTGTTTTTGTGAACTATGTGTCGGGGATTGCGCATCGATTATGTCCCAACCAGTATCGTTGATTCCGATCCGATCACCCTTTTCTGATAACGGATTTGAATACAATTTAGAGGAGAGAGAAAGTGAATGAACGAGAGAAGAGAAACGGAGGTAAATTTATGTCCAGAACCTGACAACATTTTCGGAATACAGTACTCTACCGCCTACAGTACCTCGCTGCTCATACAAAACGCAAGAAGGGAGAGGATAGAAGGAGGAGAAGAAAGGGGAAGAGTGGGAGAGGCGAGGGAGAGAGAGTGTAGCTAGAGAAGGAGAAACCAATAGGGGGGATGGAGCAAAGCCGGAGAATCGCCAGCCGGGGATTTCCAGAACCAGGACTGGCGAGCAAAAGCTGGCTATGCAGGCGTCTCGTGGGGTTACAGTAAACAAGAGGGCTACTGTAGTCTCAGAGCGCGACGGGTACTGCAGTCAATACGTATTGATCGTAGGGTTGTTGCAAACCTGAGGGACGGTGATGCCTGAAACACTACTATATCGCTTAGATTCGCTCCCAGTACCATATCGAATGGAGGTCTCTCATGTGGTCGAAAACGTTGGATGAGAGAGGGCGTCTGTTAGTTCATTTCGATCTCGAGCGAACTGATGACCACCTCAGTCACAAATGGGAAGAGACTGATGAGCCTTCGCTCGGGCAAATGAGAGAATGTAAAATTTGAAACGGAGTTCCATGTTCGAGAAATGCCAACGAGCACTATGTAATCTCTTCGACCAGATGATGATCTTGCACTCCTAGTCTCCCAAATTCGGAGTGATTTTACCGACATACGTGTTTCTGAATTTTTGCATGCATTGGAACCTCTCAACAGCTCCTCATTCAATATATAACAAATATATTGAATGAGGAGCTGTTGAGAGATGGAAAACTCCATAACAAATGTATAAATGGTTACATAAACATGAGAATATAGGAGAAGACGAGGAAAAAGCTAGTGTGAGAAAATAGTAAAGTAACGTGTCGCGTTCGAGAAATACCATGTAGCCTCTTCGACCAGATGATAATTTTGCACTTCTGGTCTCTCAAAAGTTTGGAATGATTTTACTGGCATACGTGTTTTCTGATTCTTGTGTGTTTTGGGACTTGCAAGGTCGTTCATTTTCAGACGTTTATTACGAAATCTGACCAAATACAATCAGATAAGATTTATAAAAAGTAAGAATAAAGAAAACAATCGCGATGGAAAAGCACGTTTTCGAAATCAAATCGACCAATAACTAGAGATATTTTTAGGGGGAGAACAATGGTTGGATTGTTTTGTTTGGATGATGAAACTATAGGGATAGTGTGAAACAGGGACTCAGAATGTAAAGATATTACAGCTACTGGAAGGGGATGTGCGCTACTCAATTTAGCCGAAAGTGATTACGGTAACACGACGGGGCGGGTCAACTCATATATTATCGATTGATTGGAAGGAATCTCAGGATTGATGCAAAAACACACACACGAAAGCTCAATTGAGAAGTTGAAATTTGACAGGAGAATCGATCGATAATCTGAGCGAGAGGTGTGACGGCTACGATAGATAACAACACCTACAGAATAACTTCAACTATTCATTGATCGATGAGGAGATGATAGTATATCATGTGGGTGTGTGGTGTGGTGAAGAGGAGAAAGGTATACTGTAATCGGGAGAGGGGAACAAGAAATACCCTAGATTGAGTGAGTGAGAAGAGAAGGATGAGGAAGGGGAAGAAGGTGGCGAGGGAGTGTGCCTTCGGTGGAGGGCAGAGGGAGCTCTCACCTCCTGAAAAAAAAGAGCAATGAAGAATACATAACCGCGACTCAATCGAGCAAAACTTTTAACCAAGTTTTGAAAAAAAATCGTCAAACGTCTACTAACTATTGAGGAAACAACTGATTACAAATATTCCTCATTAATTTTCTGTCGATTAATAAATTAAGAAGTGAATGCAAAAAGGAAGTTCAAACGAACCGCTCTGCCTCCACTTCGAAGTCATATCCCTTGATGGTGATGGCCTTCTTTTTTGCGGCGTGCTTCGCTTCCTTCTGACTGCCGAACTTCACCGCGCATGTCTGGAGCATAACACTAACATATTTTTATATTGTACCCGCGTTTTACTTGTAAAATCGCATAAATGAGTCCGTCCTTCCCCTCTTTCAAATCCGTCCCATACAGTATTCAAAAAAATAATTTCAGAATACATCGACTGGGTTAAAGTTCAAAGCCTCATGTACATTCATATTTGAAGATGAAAATGTTCTTACGCGGCCGCTGATGAGCCAGCTCACTCTTTCCACTTTTCCGAACCGTGCGAACTCGAGGGAGACGTCGGAGAAGGGGACATGTTGGAAGTTGCCGGTGACGAGGATTCTGCGTTAATCATTCAATCATCCGTCTTAAATTGTATTCAACAAAGCGTTCAGACGAGTGCACGATCAGATCAGTTTCGCAAATGAATAGTCGAATGCATTGCAAGTGGCCTGCGAATTTCCCGTGAACAGTTGGCTGTGCAGCACTTCTCATTTTGTTATTCCTCGGGATCTTGACAATACAGGAACCAACTAAACGGCAACGGAACAACCTAATTTCAGTCACAAACGCTTCCTGGACACTAAACGCCTATTCATGAATTTCCAATACGTTCCTATCCTCGCAAAACCGTTGCCGTTCAGGTTGATCGCATTATATTGCCTCCTATTCCATTGCTCTTCCTACTCCACTCAGGGAGAGGGTGCGTGGGAAACAAGGAAAACACAGAGAAGTTCCGCTCACCGTCAGCCATTCACCGAATCACAGTATCACCATTCACGTACTCAGCAAGCCACTTCCTATCTGAGTCTTCTAATCCTATTCATCAATTTTACTAAAGTAACTCGCCTTTTCGTCACGCGGCGCGCTTCCTCGACCTCCCTCTCCTCGTCTCTCGCCTCCTCCCTCTCTGCCTCCCTCGCTTCCTCCATCACTTCGACCTCCTCTTCCTCTTCCTTCTCCTCCTCCTCTTCTTCCTTCTTCACCTCCTCCTCCTTCTTCACTCCGACTGCAGTCTCCTTCATCTTCTCCCATTCTTCTCCTTCTTCTTCGGGCTCTTCCTTCTTCACAATCGGCTCCTTAAAGCAGAGTTCGAGAAGGAAATATCGAATATCCAAGCAGTGATTTGAAAAAAAACTTACCTGTATATTAGTGTTTCGCCTATCAGAATCATTTATCAGATAGTTAAAAATTATTTTAAAAAGTTATATAAATAGGTTCAATTCAATTCAATATTTATTCCCTCAGGGTTACTGTATCATGGAACATACAGTAACCCTGACGGAATAAATATTTAATTTGACAGGTTGCTGAAACTGGCAACAAATATTTCCGAACAACTAACCCTCTCCTCTTCCTCCTCCTCCTCTTCCTCCTCCTCCTCTTCCTTCTCATCCTCCTCCACCTCATTCGCCGCCTCCCACGCCGCCCACTCGACCATTTGTCCGAGGAGGTCGGCCAGCTGAAATATGCATGTTTCACTTAAGCATTATACCTAACAAATTAATATTGTAATTATGATCAGTCACATTGAATTCCACAAGAAAAGAAATATACGATCTACTCTATTTTTGTAGGCTTGTTTTCATGCGAAATTGAACGAAACGAAAACGGAATATCATTCATGCGAATACTTTTAGAAACATAACTGCTGTGATTCCATTTGTACAAGAAAATCAATAGAATAAGATCTTTAATTAAGATTTCAAATTTTAATTGATCTTTAATTACCGTTGTTTCAATTGGTTAATTAATTGCGAAAACTGACCTCTCCTCCATCTCCTCCATATCCTCCGTCTCCTCCATCTTCATCTCCATCTTCTCCATCATCTCCTCCATCATCCCCTCCATCCTCATCCCCCTCATCCTTCTCCTCATCCTCCTGGGATAATATATAACATTATGATATTCGAAATTATTATGTGGACAGTCATTCCGCTCATCGCATAAACTAATCCACTCAAACGAGTAGTCCGATTCACAAGAAGCAACCGGCAACACAGTCACCGACAGAAAACCGTAGCCAAAATAAGACTACTAACTAATTCACTGTGAATACGATGAATTGGGATGAACTCACCCTCAGCCCACGGAGCCTCCTCCCGTTCCGCTGGTACCACTCGTCCTCCTCCTGCAATATGCAACATTCAGATTACACATTCAGATTCAGAAGCGTAAATGCACGGTTCCATGATTTTATTTTTGGAAAGTCGATGTCTCGACTCAATAGATTCTACTAGATAACTAGATTCAATATTCGTGCTTGCATGCGAGATATGATAGTAGGAATCAAAAAGTCTTACGGGTTTGGAGGGGCCGAAGTGGTGCACCCAGGAGGGGAACCACTTCCCAGCAAACTCCACGTCTCGTATCGTGCCCGTGGCCAGCGGGCGATCTTCATCCTGAAAATTTGAGAAACTATTGCCAATACACATCATGACTTGAAATAAAATATATGTTGAGCTTTCTACTAGGGTTGTCAGATTGAAGAATGGCTCTCTTCATTTCACACGATCTCTCGCCTGCCTGATCGGTTAGAGAGTGTGGAAAATGAGGAGAGTCATTCTTAATTCTGACAACCCTACTTTCTACTCATTTGCAATTCTGAATTCACCGCCAAAAACTATAAAACTCTTTAGGGAATGCATGAAATTCGGTTAATCTTTTTTCTGCATTTTCGAAGGCTCATGATTACCTCCTTCACTCGGCTCCGTGGCACCACCTCGTACTTGTCCTTGTCCGGCCACGGCCCGAGGTATTCCACCACGGCGAATCCCTGCAATGCGATGAGTACTATCCGAACTTATTTTTGGGATGCAAGAGAGAGACCATTGGGAAACCATTTTTCGAGATTCTTAAACGTAAGTTCCTAAACGTCCCATCATCGCATTCGAGAGTCGTTCGTGAGAATGATTATATTTTTGGAGAGTTCTAAGCCCACATTTACTACGACGAACTCCATACATTGAATCAGCGGCTAATTAGAAAGCCAAGTCAGAAAAAAACAATCAATGAGGATACATCAAATGATCCATGAACACTAGATATTAACTCATTATCAGTTAAAAGGGAAATACATGCAACTATACCTTCTCCTCCTTCTCCTTCTCCTTCTCCTTCTCCTCCTTCCGCTTCTGGGCCTCCTCCTTCTTCTTCTGGTTCTCCTCCTTCCGCTTCTTCGCATCGTCCTCCCTCTTCCTCTTCGCCTCTTCCGCTGCCATTGCGGCCTTTCTCTTTGGCGGCATTCTGATAATAAATGTGATTTACAAAGCAGATTAGTAACATAGAGCTCTCACACCACATAATTAAATCAATAAGATACAGATAGGGATTCAGCTCAGAAGAGTGAGGAACAAGGCGGGTTGGATGAATTGTTCGGACTGCAGCAAACAACAGGAAATTTCTGATAAAAACATTCTATCGTTGCAAGATACTGAGGCGAGAGATCATCAGTTCAACTCGTTGCACAACAATCATTCACTGAACAGAAAATCATACGTTGTCGAAACATGCGGCTTTGTACCGACAACAGCAGCAGACGAGTAGATGCAACAAATACTGAACAGTCGATACAAGAAAAAGAACAATCGATGTGGATCCAGAATTTAATCCGAAACGGAAATCATAGAATTGTAGATTGCATTACTAATTGATCCATTACCTACTAGACGAGTGGCTTTGCTACTGCAAGTGAGTGGAGGGGATGTTTTTCATTCGACAGGTATTCTACTTCTCGAAACTTTCAGAAAAGAATTATGATAGAATGCTTAATAATTAATCTGAGAATGATGATCTTGAAGTGTAGAATCGTTCATTTCCGATCTTTTTTAGAACCATTTCATTATGACAAATACATCAAATACATCACAGAAGCAATATAAGGAATGATTCTCTTCATGTTGAGTCTTTTTCCACTTCGATACTCTCGTTCCATTCTGATTTCCAATGGAGATTCGCGTATCAATATTAGAATCTCCGTCAATTCAGCAGCTGAAATGAGTACAATGGGCGTCATTCTCTCCCATTCAACTCGACATCTTCAACGATCGTATTAGAATAAACTAGTAGAGCCATTAGATACTCACTTATTCATTTCCTCTTTACTATTGCTCCTAATTTCCTTCGTTTCTTTCAGCTCCATCATATCAACCATTTCTTTCTCCATTCTCATCAATAAATTCATTATTGATTTCTCCGTCTGAAACATCAATGTGTTCATTGCAAATAATTTTCGATCGTCTTAAAAAGTAAATAATCGATAATCGATGGGACAACTTACAAGAGCCATCAGATAAAGTAGATTCAGCTTGATAATACTCTCATTTCCATTCAATCCTTAATTTATTTAATCAATATTCAATTACAGCTACGATAAATGGCTACAAGATGTGATGATGAATTATCTGAACAGCTACGGAACTTCAGGGTGCCGTATTTAAAAACAGGGGTGGTATTCTTCGTTCATTTTTCGGCCGAGCCAAAAAAATTCGACTAGCCGAAATTATTTTCGGCTCATTGTTCTCACTCAACTGAATATTTTTTGAAGGCCGAAATATTTTATACTTCAGGGTGCCTTATTTAGAAACAGAGAAGGTAATAATAATTCTCCAAGATATCATAGTTGATATAATGCATACCTATTCATCTTCTGATCATTTCTCTTCATAGATCGTCTTTGCTTCCAGCTCCCTTCATCTGCAATTAGTCATTATTCTCATGCACCGTCTACACGGTTATATTATTCATTGGAGAAGATCGTCAACTAGTTTGATCAACTTCAACTAGTTCACATGAGCAAGCCAATAATCGTACCATTCTGTCGTTATCTTGTCTGTTCTTACTCTCCATTCACTCTTCACCATTCTCTTCTTCTACTCCATCATATAATTTCCATTCGAAAGAAAAATCTTCTTCTACTCCATCATATATTTTCTATTCGAAAGATGTGAGATTATCCCAACGGGAAAGAATAGAATCGAGAGACGGAGTGAGACTTATTGTCTCTTATTGTTGAGGAACTAAGAGATAACACATCCATATCCTTTCCAATCCATTTATCACTCGAGTCTACTGAGCTTTTGTAGAGTCGTTGAATAAAAGAAGAAGAAAAAATTCAATGTGAAGAGAGAAGGATTCATAACTCTCAGAGGGAGACATCAATTTCTGAACGAGAACAATTGGAAATAAGATGGAATAGAAAGAGGGCATTTTATTGAGAGAGAGGACGAGCGACAGAAGATGAGACATCACTTGCGTCTCTTCGTCAAACCAATACTTGCATTCCTCCATCCTTCCCATCCATTCATCCACTACACTCTCAATCACTTGTGATGCACACACCACTATTGATCTACGACAACAAATTATTTATAACTGTGATACAATTATATTATATATTCCTATTCTAGCATACCGTTGATTTATCCCAGACGATCCAATATGAGATCATCTCATTCATATTTTCCATTTCACCGATTAACTTGATAAGATGAGAAAGTTGTGGAGATGATAATGATAGAAGTGAAATAGGACTCCATGAACCATCACTCACTTTTTAACAAGATAAACAATCGATAGTATATGTATTAATAGAATTACCGTAGCACTTCAGTTATTCGTTTGTATAATTATGCATCACCAACTGGTGATACATGTCGAAAAAATCAACTCGAAAAAGGACGTTTCGAAAAATTCCATTTTGTAATGAACTTCCCCCAAACGTGTTATGATCCCCTTATTCTGATGCTTGAGTAAAAAACGAAATCGATAGATAAAATAAAGTAAAAGTTATTCAATCGCTGAGCAAATCACTTCCTAAGGGATGTCTCTCGAAATCTCTCGAAATGTTTTTTCGAAACGTCCTTTTTTGAAGTAGTTGTTCGGCAACCGCAGTTACATTTACATGATAGAATTATCCTCCTCCCTTCTATAATTGAATATTGATAATTAATCCTAATCAATTTATCACTTCCATCTCTAACTCCATTATCCATCTAATTTTTGACACTATTTGCCAATTTCTCCATCATCTTCTCCATTATCCTCCCATGTTCTACCATTCCAAGCAAGTGTCTCCTGCAATTGATTCCATTTCTCATCTCCTCCCCCTATGTTTCGCTATCATTATCTCACCTCGTCGAAGTTCATTTGCATTCCTCTTCTTAAATATTCAACGTATTATAATCACCATTTCTAGTCTCACTCCCATCCCACCTGATCATAATGGACCTAGCTAGAGACACAACTCTTACTATCTTCTTTTTCTTTCAATCGATGGAGTAAATTGAGTCGCCAATTGGCTTGATCTTTGATCTCCCCCCTCCCATCTCCCCTCTCCCACCCCGACCCTTGCTGCCAAGCAACACCGATTCGATATAATCGACGGACCTCCGTTTCTAGACGACTATTCACAACACTTCTTGTGTATGCATAAATATGCAAAGTAACGGAAAGAAATGAATGAATTAATGAATGAAATAGTACAACAATCAAATTTTGCATATGTAAAACGACAAAAAGTACCTTGAGTCTTCTAACCAACTTAAACAACTGAATATGATTCTTCTTAGAAGAAGCCTTGATCGCAAGTATATTCACATCCTGTACATGTTCTCAGAATTAATATATTCATCGCTATCTCCTGAATTCTCACCTTATACTGAGCAATCTTGACAAGATCCTTCTCGAGTCTCTCGATCGGATCAATTATTTCGCTCACCTTATCATCTACTGTCGAAGAATGCAACGACACATCGCAGTTCCGACCCCATTTCTCTCTTTCCTTTGATACACGCCCTGCAATGCCCAATTGAATATTGAATGCATAGAAAAGCAAAAAGAAACAGAGGACACTCTACTCACAACAGATGAGCTATGTTAAGACAATCAGTGGAAAAGATGTTGAAGAACGAAAAGTTCTACTAATTTAACAATTCTGAAACTACTGACCATTCAGCCAAACATTGGATGCTCTTGAGTCTCTGATGGAAGTCGATGAGTGAAGAGTGAGAGATCCAATCACAAGCCATTACCACTATCCATTCCTCCTTTGTATCATCAGTGTGATGAATGTTTGGATAATAAAGCAATTGAATCGCTTACTTTGAGAATAGCATCGAATAGAGAGAAGACGAGTAAGCAGCCCTATCCCGATTAGGGTTGTCAGATTGAAGAATGGCTCTCTTCATTTCACACGATGTCTCGCCTGCCTGATCGGTTAGAGAGCGTGGAAAATGAGGAGAGTCATTCTTAATTCTGACAACCCTAATCCTGAGTCTTTCTCCACTCGATTAGTCTATTCCATGATACAATCTCCATCTCCTTCCATATTACAAGTCTCTCTCTCAATGGGTACAAAATGTCCTCCAATGAATGACTTCGGTCAGCAAGTTTCTTCCATTCTTCTCTCTACTCTGAAACGAGTAGCATCTTGCAAAATTTCGATCCAAAGAACAAGGCAAAGGTATTGAGTAACTTAATGAACTCCAACTTTGTAGTCACTTATCCAAGATATGACATTTCGTTAGGAAGAAATTTCCAAAACTCAATTCACCGATATATTTTCAATTTCTCAGCCATCCTCATCTGTCCAATAGAAAGAGACGAATCCATGAGAGATTCAATAGCATCCAGTATCAGTGAAAGAGATTACATCTGCAATCACCATCATACATAAACTATTTCGTCTTTCAAACCTCTGACCATTTCTCCCTCAATTGATCCGTCTTCTCTCTCAGTCTCATACACTCTTCGATACATTCCTTCACTTCATTCCAGGATGGACACGGCCACTAACCCATCGACCATCGCGGAAATGATCCGCCTAAGTCCGCCCACTGCATTTCTTTAGCAATTCAAATTTCAGGCGAGATTGGATAAAATTCGAACATATTGGAGGTGCCAAAATGGTCAAAACCTTGGCCGCATGCAAATCGGCATGGAATAATGGCCAAATGCTTTATGATGCGCAAACTCATTCGAAATTCAAAAGTGATCAGGCAAGCAAAAAAGGGGCGGAGTTAGGCGGACCGTTTTCGTGATTGTCAATGGAATAGGAGCCGTGCATGCATCTATGTATACATCAACCGTTGATTCCTTCGGCTTGTATAACGAAGGGAATGCGTAGAGAGAAGCATCTGAATCAAATTTATTTAATTTGAGTCCCTTTGTTCCTTCAAAATGATTTCTCTTTCTTCCATCCTTCTTCCCTCTTCTCTGTGAACGATCCAAGTAGTTAAGTGAGATTACCTTCCCCCACAATTCCCTCCTTTTCCACTAATCCAACTATTTCTCCAAACATCTCTTCCATATCCATATCATCCTTTTCTTTCATAGACTTCTCGCGATACTCAAACAGTTTTTTATTCTCCTCTGTAGTGTTCTTCTCGTACCTCAAAGGCGTAGAATGCAAACTACATTCGTCCCTCAATTCCTCACCATTTCATCCACTGATTCCTCGTCCATTCCATCCCAATCAATCCTCTTTCTCCCTTGGATACTTTCCATTCAATCAATACACATTGTAAATCAACAGGAAGAGGAGAAGAGGCTCAAATTGTCCAGTCCACAATCGAATCCCTGTAATTATCTCTTCGTCTAATAACATCTCGATATTGCGAACAGTGTGGGTTGTGGCCTAATAGAGTATAATCCTCGACTAGGGCACTAAGTTCTAATGATTTTTGAAAAAAATCATAATTAATTCAGATCAGAAGAATTACTAATCTTGAATTTTAACTTAAAAGTTACTAAGTTTTCTGATTTCTCTTTCGATAGGCACCCAATCGAAAAATATCTCCTTATCAGCAACCTTCCTTAGCACTCTGTTCAATTGAAAGTATGAATAGAATACAATGTCTTGCTCGCGTTTCTCTAGAATAAAGTTAGAATGACAAGAGTCGTTTCGGTTTCACTGTGAATTGCGTTGTGCACATGGATCTCTCCTGAATTTCGATTTAACTACTGTGCCCAGTCGTGAATAATCAAACAATCCAGTCTTTCGATCATGCTCAAACGATAATCTCATCAATATAACAACTGACAGGATGGTGAACGAACTCGTTAGTCTTCTTGAGCCCACAATACATTTTGTAAACATGAAAGCAATATGCGAACATCTTACGGCCTCAAAATTCGGAATGCTCTCTCGCAGACAACCCGAGAGAGCATGGGAAATTGAGAAGCCGTAAAAAAATTTGCACAGCTCTGGACACAACGTTTACTTAATGAGATTTAGAAGGAAACATCTTCGCCTTCCGCATCCCTAATAAAGGGGATTTAAAATATTAGAACGGGTTATCTGTAAGAACAAGACAAGGGTGGCACAGTGCTTCAAAATGGTCGGATTGAGCTGAAATTTGAAATGGGTGGTCCCTATGGGTCGTACATGCATTCTACAACTTTGCATGATGATCATGCATGATTCATGCAAAATTTGTATCTTTCAAGATACCCCCTCGTGTGACACCTCATTCGATAGAGCATCGAAATGTATGCCTATGTTTCGATTTTCATCCATTTTGGAGCAAATGGAGCTGAGAAACATGACAATATGAGGCTGGTTGCGTAAGAATCAAACAAGGGTGGTACACTCATTTTTCAAAAAGTTGTGAAAAGAGGCGATCGATGGTGCTGATAACCTGGGCCAACTTCATTTTGCTCAATTTCGATTGGTGCAGCCGTGCTGCAGTGCTGCAATTCAGTGCAGCAAATCATGTTTATTTTATAAATCGGCTCACAGAAGAGCAAACTTCACGAAAATTGGAGAGGATATGTATTTTGCCATTACGAATTCAACGATCAATTTTCGACTTTTTCAAAATCATGCATTCGCCCGTGCATGAAACGTTTTCGAATGCCAGGGATTTGTGGAAGCCGATTCTTGTACAGTCGTGTGCGCCTCGTTCTGGGGATCAATATTCGTATGCATAGTATGAGGTTTGAGCTAATCGGTTTTTTCTTATTCAACATTATATGCGCTGTTTCCTTTAATTTCACCCCTTCATTCATCTCTTCACACCGCGCGGGTGCGCTGCGAAGGGAGGAATAAGAAGGAGAAATGAGGAATTAGAGAGGAAAAGGATGAATGAAGGGGTGAAATTAAAGGAAACAGCGCATATAATGTTGAATAAGAAAAAACCGATTAGCTCAAACCTCATACTATGCATACGAATATTGATCCCCAGAACGAGGCGCACACGATTGTAGAAGAATCGGCTTCCACAAATCCCTGGTATTCGAGAACGTTTCATGCACGGGCGAATGCATGATTTTGAAAAAGTCGAAAATTGATCGTTGAATTCGTAACGGAAAATACATATCCTCTCCAATTTTCGTGAAGTTTGCTCTTCTGTGAGCCGATTTATAAAATAAACATGATTTGCAGCACTGAATTGCAGCACTGCAGCACGGCTGCACCAATCGAAATAGAGCAAAATGAAGTTGGCCCAGGTTATAAGCACCATCGATAGCCTCTTTTCACAACTTTTCGAAAAATGAGTGTACCAGCCACAGAAGCACCATGATTGATTCTTACGCAACCAGGCTCATATGTAAATTTTTTCCATGGATTTTCATGGTTTTTGATTTTTAGAATCGTGAAGAAATCATTTGCCCCGGCTAATTTTTTCTGTATTCGATGCCTCTTTCGATTCTCTATCGAGTAGTATTTTTCTCAATATTTATTTCGGTCACGAAAGTTGTCATTTATCATGGTTTTCATGATGCACTTGTTAGCTGGGTTCGAATCCGCCTGCCAACATGAGTTTTTGCCAACCGTCGAATTCGCTTGCCCAGACGAATGCTAGACGAATTCGTGTGAATTTCTGCTTCTAATTGGGCAGGTGAGTTGAGAAATGATCAAATTTAGTGTTTCGTGAAGAAAGGGTCGTTGAAGACGGTTGGCAAAAACTCATGTTGGCAGGCGGATTCGAACCCAGCTAACGAGTGCATCATGAAAAACATGATAAATGACAACTTTCGTGACCGATATAAATATTGAGAAAAGTACTACTCGATAGAGAATCGAAAGAGGCATCGAATACAGAAAAAATTAGCCGGTGCAAATGAGATCTTCATGATTCTAAAAATCAAAAAAACCATGAAAATCCATGGAAGAATGTACATATTGTCATGTTTCTCAGCTCCTTTTGCTCCAAAATGGATGAAAATCGAAACGTAGGCATAACTTTCAATGCTCTATCGACATGAAGGGGTATCTTGAAAGATAAAAATTTTGCATGAATCATGCATGATCATCATGCAAAGTTGTAGAATGCATGTACGACCCATAGGGACCACCCATTTCAAATTTCAGCTCAATCCGACCATTTTGAAGCATTGTGCCACCCTCTGTTGAAGGTCATCCCGCTCTTACAGAGAACTCGTTTTAATAATAACAACCATAATATCACGGGTCTCCTGTAAAAGTGTAGGAACGCTTGCGACAGCTAAAATTCATTTGTCTCAAGTTTGGCTGAAACTAGTTTGACTGGCTAAGGTGAGGTCGAGGATGAGGTTTTCACACTTTGATTTTCGAAATTTGCATATCTACGTGACTTTTTGACCTTCAACTTCAAATAGCTGAATATCGCTCGGTTTTTGACCTACCCAGTTCTAGTTTGTTCTAATCGATCGGCA
>LS496181.1:510686-526921 GCA_900490845.1 Pristionchus japonicus
CCCCCCTTTGAGCGACCCGTTCGGATCCCCATCGGAAAGGGAGTGCGCCAAGGTGGCACGATATCGCCGAAGCTGTTCACCGCGGCCCTTCAAGATTTCATGAAGGAGTTGGATTGGGATGAAGAAGGAATACTCGTCAATGGGAAGATGCTCTCACATCTACGCTTCGCTGATGACATTTTGCTGTTAGGATCCACCACCACTTCCTTGGAAAGGATGCTGGATGAATTGGATCAGCGAGGATCGAGGATCGGACTGGAGATCAATCGGAAGAAGACTCAGTTGATGAGGAACAGATGGTGCGACGGACCCGCCATCTTTCTGCATGGCACCATCCTGGAAGAGACGGACGCGTACGTCTACCTCGGCCGCAAGCTGCGATGCGATGGATCGATAAGGACCGAATTGCTGCGACGGAAGAGAGCTGCTTGGGCCGCATATGGGAGCATCCGAGAAGTGACGACCCATCTACGAGACGCGAAGCTTCGTGCATCTCTCTTCGACGCCCACGTCCTCCCCGCTCCCTGCTACGCAGCCGAGACATGGCCACCCACGAAGACTACGATCGACTTCGTGCAGACGACGCATCGCGCCCTCGAGAGGTCACTCATCGGGACGAGTCTCTACACGATGAGGGAGATGAGGAGAAGACACGCGGATATCCGTCGAGTCTCCCTGCTCGCCGACCCCATCGACTACATCAGACGGGCGAAACACAGATGGGCCGGCCACGTTCTACGACGGAAAAATGGCAGATGGTCGACTACAGTCTCTCAGTGGTTCCCATGCTCCACGCGTCCATCGGGAAGACCACCAGCCAGATGGAGAGATTCGATAGAAGCGTATGCGAAGATGAAGTACAGGGTAATCGGAAGAACGACGAGGTCATCCTCGAAGCAAGTGCCTTGGCGCCATTGGACGACACGCGCTCGCGATAGAGAAGACTGGAGGAACTGTGATCCGCGCGGCACCTGCCACTGACGCCGGATCTACTAAGTAACTAAGTAAGTAAGTGTAGAGCCTCAGGAAAATCTAGCCATCACCTAAGGTCTCCAAACAGTCTAGTAGATCATGTAAAAAATCTAGGAAGCTCCAGCAACGTTTTTAGTGCTACAGCTAATTTTACAATGTTCTATTGAGTATCGCAGACCATGAGGAAAATTTAAGAAGCTCCAGCTACTTATTTAGTGCCGCAGCAACTTTTAAAAGGTTACAATCAGTTTTGTAGAGCCTCAGGAAAATCTAGCAATCACCTAAGGAATGTTCAAGGTCTCCAAACAGTCTCGTAGATCATGTGAAAAATCTAGAAAGCTCCAGCAAGGTTTTTAGTGCATCAGCGAATTTTTCAAGGCTGACCATGTAAAAATGTAGAAAGATTCAGCACCATTTTTAGTGCTTCAGCGAAATTTTCAACGTTTCAAATAGTCTTGTAGAGCCTCAGGAAAATCGAGCAAGCACCTAAGAAATATTCAAGGTCTCCAAACAGTCTCGTAGATCATGTGAAAAATCCAGAAAGCTCCAGCAACCTTTTTAGTACTACAGCTAATTTTACAATGTAATGACCTAAGGAATATTCAAGGTCTCGAAACAGTCCCGTAGACTATGAGAAAAATCTAGAGAGCTCCAGTAAAGTATTTAGTGCTTCAGCTAAATTTTAAAAGGTTCCAAACAGTCTTGTATAGCCTCAGAAAAATTTAGAAATCCCTAAAACCTAAACCCCCCTCCTAAAACCTAAAACTCCTAAAACCTAAAAAATCAGTAAAGCTGTTTGGAGCCTTGAATGTTCCTTAGGTGATTGCTAAGTTTCAGATGGTCTGCGATCCTGTTTGAAACCTTGTATACTTCGCTGAAGCACTAAAACCGCGACTGGAGCCTTCTGGAATTTTTCACACGATCTGCGAGACTGTTTGAAAAATTGTAAAATTAAATGAAACACTGGATTTCTTCAATTTCACTTTCTCTCTTCAATCTCTTTAATTTATTTTTGCTCTCTTCAATTTTCTGGAGGCCTATAACAATGATTGGAGTTCTGCACGAAGTCAACTCGGAGAGGTATCCATCATTGCACAAAAAATCATTTTTTAAGATTCACTTTTGAAAATAAATCAGTTCGGGTTTCGCAACCGAGAGTACGGTGCAGGTGTACTGTAGGCTTCGGTAGGATCATTACATGATCGAGTAGTAGTGTTGGGCTGAATGAGTGATCGAAAAAACCAAGTTGGCAAAAAAATGGATACTGTAGGATAACGGTAGGATTACGGTACCCCGAAGTACGGCGCTCAAAAAATGTTTCTCTCAACGAACAAGATAAGAACTCAAAAAGAACGGTTTCTTAAAGTAAAAAAATGAGAGAAAAATCAGATCGCGATTCGCAACCGCGGAAACGGTAGGCGGGGTACGGTAGGTTACTGTTGGAATATTGCATGATCGATTGAAGGTGTTGGGCGAAAACCAAGTCCGGCCTCATATCGGAATACTGTAGGATAACGGTAGGATTACGGTACCCCGAAGTACGGCGCTCAAAAAATGTTTCTCTCAACGAACAAGATAAGAACCCAAAAAGAACGGTTTTTTTAAAGTTAAAAAATGAGAGAAAAATTCAGTTCGCGATTCGCAACTGCGGATGCGGTAGCAGGGGTACTGTAGGTTACTGTAGGATTATTGCATGATCGATTGAAGGTGTTGGGCGATGAATATGATGAAAAATTCGACAAACGGGGATACTGTAGGATTACGGTAGATTACGGTAGTCCAAAAATAAACCACAGACCACAGTGCTCACAACCACAGTCAATTGGGGAAGGGGGGGACTTGGGTCGAATCCAGCACTATCATGGTTTCCGCAGTGCGGAATCCGGAATCCGGAATCCGCACTCATTGTCACGACCAAGATTTTTATTTCCACATAAGGTGACCCCAGAGAACCGCAAAAGTTGTCCGCGTTTCCGTCAAAATCCGTAATGACAGGTCGATAGCCACCCCTCAGGGGATCCCAGTACCGTTTTCAAAACCAGCTATTTTTGATTCCTTAGTAACGAAAATCGATAATTAACATTCAAAAAACATTCGAAATCTGTAAGCTCGGCGCTCTAAATAGTCTCAGATTCTAAAGGGCTGGAGAGCATCACCCCAAGTAGTATAGTGCCCGTGGCCATCATTTTGAAGGTATTGGGTTCGAGTCCCCCTTGCTGCAAAATGTTTTGCTGCTTTATTGCCGTGTTTTCCCAAAATGTTATGTGGCTAAAATGTTATGTGGCTACAACGAAAATGTTAAGACATTCTTCAATTTTACCAATATTGTTGCAAACTCGTTACACTATTTTTGTTCGATGAGGATCGATTCTGCCATGGCAAGAGTGATCTGTGGGAAACATGCTAGTGAAATCAGCAAAAATATCTCCGAAAATGCAGCAAAACATTTTGCAGCGATGAGGACTCGAACCCACTACCCTCAAAATGATAGCCAGGGTCACTATCCACTACTCTACGAGGGGTGATGCTCTCTAGCCCCTTAGAATGCTAGAAAATCTATCTGGACTTCGGGCCTCGTGATTAGGATTTAGCAATAACCTCTGGTTTTGCATAGTGATGACGCGATCCCAATGCATACTTTTTTTCGAAAACTCATTATTCTTTGGTGGATTGTTTCCGAGTTACCAAACTTCTTGTAGTTAGAGGCCAGCCCGAGGGCCACCTAGAAAAAAGTTTCAAGTGACTACGACCATTCGCCATGGTTTTAGAAATTCAGCAAAATGGAACTCGAAAATTCACAACTCTGCCGCCGAAATTCTAACTTTCATTGAGACGACTAAAAAAATCAAAACGAAGCCAAAGCATTATATGGCGCATTTTACCTCGGATTTTTTTCACTCAGGTTCACAAACTTCTTTAAT
The DNA here is from genome assembly GCA_900490845.1 of Pristionchus japonicus. Classification (NCBI taxonomy): domain Eukaryota; kingdom Metazoa; phylum Nematoda; class Chromadorea; order Rhabditida; family Neodiplogasteridae; genus Pristionchus; species Pristionchus japonicus. The sequence goes on from LS496181.1 coordinate 514,580, forward strand.
CTCGATTTACCAATAAGTCCTATGTAGCCGTGATCCGATATCAACATACCACTGTATTCCCACAACATACTCCTAAAATATGTCATGAAAGATTTTGGGACAGCAAAACAGGAGAGGATAGAATTTAATAAAACAAAAAAAAGAAAGAAACTTATGCACCAACCATAGGTCACCAGGGCTGGCGGCGACCGAGGGATAGTGTTGACGGGACCGCCCCTACCATGACTCGGGGTTCAAGGTTTTGCGCCCATAGCTAGGGATTAGAGTGGCGAAAACGAGTCTCGGGCATACATGGGCAGGCATCTTTTGAAAAAAATTTTGCAGGCTAGTGCCAGACGAAATTGCAGCCTAGTGTCCGATTCATTTAAAATTCGTATTTCGAGACATGAAGTTGTTTTTTCCCTGCTCGCATTCGCTCGCACTATATATCAGTTTAGCCGGATGAAATCAAAACGGCATACGTTGAAATCAAGCTAGTGATAAAGTAATAAACTTTTTTTTGTTCAGGTACGACACCACTACTCGACTGCCTCACGAGTGTCATATTTGGACTCTCGCTTTGACAAAGATTCTCTCCTCCCTGATTCCTTATCAAATATTATCAGGTGCTTATCGTCGATCAGTGAGGCCGATTTGATTGACTGCTGATCAGAGCAAGTGGATAAAGATCAGCATGCAACCAACAGGATTCAAGTCGGAGTAAGACGTGTATTGATTGTTCTCTTCCTCTCGTTGCACGCACTTTCCTGTCCGAAGCCATATCAAGATGACCCCATTGATGTGTTGTCGTTTGTGATCTGCTGTGTATTTCGTTGTACTGCACATTGGATGTTGAAGAATTTTGATTCTAAGCGAGAGATGTCACCGTATTTTGAAAACAGAGGAGATCAGACCATTGTCAGGGTTCGATTCTCAAAAGATGATTGGTGGAGCGCCAATCTTCCTGCGACGGGGTCATGAAAGATATTTATTTCCAGAATATTTTTTCCACTAAATTATTTCTCAAACGTGAATTTACAAACTAAATTTGACAATTCCTGGTAGTACCGCTAAACATGGAAATACGTCCGGCACTAGAGCGCTCCGTCATTTCTTCACGAAATGGTATCTCCTCGCGGCTAGTAAGTTGTATTCACATTCCACACAATCGTACATCGAAACTTTTGACCTACTCTAGTGCCGGACTAGAGTTTACTAGTGAAAAATAAGAATATTCTATGTTTTTTGTACAAGTAAACACTAGTCTGGCACTAGAGCAGCTCAAATGTTTTCGCATATTATTGAGTTGCATAACAACATTAGTTAATAGCCTGAACATAAAAACATATAGTGCAGAAACAAAAGCACGATCAAGCCCCCGAAATCAAACTCGCCTCTGCTTCCCTCCTCCTGCTGTCTCTTACCCGGCGTGTCTAGCACGCGCTCAGACTATAAATACGAAACTTCTCAGCCTCACTAGGCCTCGCCGTGTGTGGCTATGCTCGTGCAGCTAGCCCGGCTTTCTCTTTCATGACCCCGTCGCAGGAAGATTGGCGCTCCACCAATCATCTTTTGAGAATCGAACCCTGACAATGGTCTGATCTCCTCTGTTTTCAAATTACGGTGACATCTCTCGCTTAGAATCAAAATTCTTCAACATCCAATGTGCAGTACAACGAAATACACAGCAGATCACAAACGACAACACATCAATGGGGTCATCTTGATATGGCTTCAGACAGGAAAGTGCGTGCAACGAGAGGAAGAGAACAATCAATACACGTCTTACTCCGACTTGAATCCTGTTGGTTGCATGCTGATCTGTATCCACTTGCTCTGATCAGCAGTCAATCAAATCGGCCTCACTGATCGACGATTAGCACCTGATAATAATTGGTAAGAGATCAGAGAGGAGAGAATCTATGTCAAAGGAAGAGCGAATATCTTCCGAATTTGAAACTCGTGAGATAGTCGAGAAGTATTGACTACCGTCGTACCTGAAAATCGTTATTTTTTCAAATTTTTTTGCAAAAACTAAACTGCGGCCTAGTGTCTCTAGTGTCCCTCCAAAATGCAGACTAGTGCCGAAAGACGGCGCCCACGTATGGTCTAGGGTATCCGCACTTCCGATTCTCTCTTTCGAGTACCCGAAAGAGGCTTGTTTACAACCCGTTCTCTGCGGATGACTCGCATTTACGACCTCTTGGCTCGAGTGAGTCGTATCGTGCGAGTCGAGTGCGAGTCAGCTCTCTTTTCAGCTCTCTTTTCTCGGCTCCTAGTGGACCAAATTTAGAATTCTTTGCATCGTTGATCTAGCGCAATGTTTAGAATGGTCATTTGAACAATAATAGCCCAATTCTACAATTACCCTCTGGGATGGTCTTGACTCGCACTCGACTCGCACAAAACGAGTCACTCGCACTCTCTCGGTTTACGACCTCACTCTCTGCGGATGAGTTGTTGACTCGACTCTGACTCGCACGGGCAGACTCGAAAGGCGGCCCGAAGAGTCGTTTTCGCCACCCTACTAGGGATAGTGTTGGCGGGACCGACCCACTATGACCCGGGGGTCATGGTAACAAATGGGTCTTGGCTGGATCAATAGTACCGTATACCAAAGTGTGTTACAGTAACCGGTCATGTACAGTAACCCGAACTACAGTAGTCTTGGAATCGGAAACTGACTTTTTTTCAAAGGGTGAGATATAAATTTAATCTTTGGTCGGCTGTGTCTACCGTAACCTGATATGTTACCATAACCCTAGATACCGTAATCGGGTAATCGCAAACTGACTTTATTCACATAATGCGTTTTAAAAATAGATTCATTGTTTAATCATGGGGAACTCGCCGAGGAAATTTTAATTATGTATTTTACAACCCAAAATCATGGCCAAGTGGTTAAAACGCGATCTTTGTAAGAACGTACGAGGTAGTGGCACAGTAGCTAAAAATCGACTCCAGGGGTTCATACTAGGTGGTTAGAGTCCCTAGGGGTGGGACACACTTCAGCCGGAAAATTGGACCCAAAAGTTGATCTTTGATCTTTGAGATCGACTTTTTTCTCTTTCCCTTTGGCACCACATGTGATATACCATTCGATAGAGCATCAAAAGTTATGCATGCGGATGAATTTTCAAGAAGATTGAACTTCAACTTTTCGAGAAAATTGAAAATTAGTGAAAAATCGGCTCTCACATTTTTTTCAAAAATTCCTTTCACCAAGTTTGCATTATTTGCACCCCCTGGAAAGAATATATGTTATGTAAAAATGCATGAAAAAATTTATAAAAAATATCTGAAAATAATTTTTTAGTGCAGACCATCACTTTTCCTCGAAAAACTAGCACGCAAAAAAAAGGTGGCTCAGGTTCGAATCCGCCTGCCCACATCAATCTTTTGCAAACTTTTTTCTCTCACGAAATGCATTTTTTTCGGCTCCAATCCATCTTATTTATGTTTCCACGTTGGTTAGGAGTTGTTTTGTCAACTGTCCCGTTTAACAATTGCTCAATCTATTCACTCCGTTTTTCACATAAGGGGGGACCCTTATGTGTAAATGAGTCAGAAAAAATTTTTGTTGAAAAAGTGACGCATAGGTGAAAAAAATCAACAATTGGTTAGTGTAGTTACCATAAAACATGATACTTGGTTTGATTCTGTCTCGACCGCCAACTTCATTTTTCACATAAGGGTCCCCCCTTATGTGAGAAAGGCGTGGAAAGTAAATACCTCAATTACATTTGAAAAATTGACAAAACATCGTCAAAACCACATATCAGTGGATGAAAAGTGAAAAAACACGAAAAAACCAACATTTGGTGCAAGAAAAAAGTTTGCAAAAGATTGATGTGGGCAGGCGGATTCGAACCTGAGCGGCGTAAAAAACCACTAAAAAATCATTTTCAGGCTGTTTCGTAAGAGTACAGCACTTGGGTGAGCCAAATGCAGTGAAATTCGCCCGAGTTCAAATGGGTCAACTTGTATTCGCTAGGTCAGATTTATGACTAGATGCACATAATGAGTTCTAAAGCTGTACAAACTGCTTCAAAAATTTTATTTCTTTACTGAAGCATGTTTGCGCAAGTTTTCGAGCAGTTATAACTTCAAAAAACACGGTAGCGAGAAAATCAAATAGCCGATAAATCACACTTTTCACTGTTTCGACCCCATAAAGTCATGCGGGCAGGAGTTTTAGAATTCTGAAAAAAAAATTTGTAAAGCTACTATGGTGAGCAGATTCTAAAAATGCGATAAAAATTTGGGTCACATGGATTACAACTTTTCAGGGTGAGCACTTTTTTGAAAGTCAAAATGAGTTTTTCGCTGCGAAAAGTAAAAAAAAAAGGTCGAAAACTTTTCTTGTAAAAATATGTTGTTTGCCTTGTTGAGGCGATCATTTTGAGCTTTTGAAATATAGGATTGTTCAATGTTCAAGAAAGTTGTGATTTTTTTAAGTTTTGTGAGACTCAAAGCTGGCATTCAGGCCGTTTTAGGACTAGGGCTCCAAATCTTTCACACGACGTCCCTAGACCAGTAACACATCTTGCCTGAAAAAATGGGCAGGATCGAAGTACTTTGAATAGTTTGTCAAACGAGTAAGGTAGGTTCATACAGTCTATCAGAAGACGTGTGATATTGTGATGTTAAAAGCCTACCTCTCTGAGCAATAGATATTTGATGTCTTCTTTTACAGTAATCCTATTGATGACATAGAGTGTATGCCTTCTACCCATGGCTGCAACTTCAGCCTTTCCTCGACCCGCCAATGATTGCATGAAGACAGTCTGCAAAATCATTCTCAAAATTAATGAAATGATTCAACCGTTTGATACAGACCTTTCCAGCATCCTTGGCTCCGACAACCAGGCATTGGAAAACTTTCCTATCAGTTCCTCGTTCTGTTCAATCGATCTTGCGCTCGCGAGTCACTCTGCAATGAGAATAATCAATCGGACGGATCATAGTCAAGGATTCAGAAATTTAAAAAAATAACAGAAAGACTACGATTAAATTATGTTTCTCACAAATCACAAAAGTATTAGAAAATTTGAAAAAGGAGCCCTTCTCACTATGCGGTAACTCGCGCACAGTTTCGGCCACAAAAAATTCATTAGAAAAATAATTTTTGATCATTATTAAAATCGTGGTGAACTCAGTTGAATTTTGAACCCTTCGTTATCTAGTTCACCATGAAACCAAAGCCTTTCGGGTCTCCAACAGTGACGCTAAGCAAAAAAATGACTGATAGATCCGTGCAATGTATTTTTTAAATACCCTACTTAAATACTCAAAAGTTATCGATTTGTTGATACATTTACGGTCATTGGACAACTAATTAGAAATAGTTAATATGGCACAAGCAAAACTAACTAATCAAACACGTTAACATTAATTGCAGATTATTTTGGTTTACCTTATGGCGTCTTTAGTGCTTGTTGCTCCTTTCCGCGATTCTCCAGCTATCTGAAATAGTATTAATAATATGATTATAAGAATACAAGAAATATGATGTACCGGCGAAGAAAAAAATGTACTCGTTGCGGAGCGGGTGTTGCTCCCCTTCCCACAGAGAACCCGAGATAGGCTAGCTGCTCCAACGTCTGTGTCACATTCACCAGCGTCGTCATGCTGTAACTTCGAATATATGCAAATATATGATAAATAAAAATAAATCCTGAGGAGCGACTCAAATTAATTTTAAAAAAAAGATGTTTCCATTATCATCCGAATAAAGCAATATAAACTCACTGCCAGTATGCCATGTAGCCGACGTAAGTCACCCATCCTCGCTCATTTGTTTCAACTGCTGCCAAGAGTTCTCTGAAAGTGAGAAACATGATATTATCTCCGAAAGGAAGATTTATCACACGAACAGAAAAGATGATAAATAACTAGTTCGAAAAGTTTTTTTTTAAACGAACTTGGAAAGAGAGCCGACGGGGCAGACTGAGAACAGATTCGCAAGCTCAGAGGGAGAAAGACAAGCATCCCTGAAACAGACATCCCTAAAAATGTATAAAAAGTAATGAATTGTACCTGTCCTCGTCGTACTTACTAAAAAAGAGGGCAGACACAAACTGGATACCCTCCGGCGATAGCTCTGTTGAGCAGCCAATTGGTACCTGAAGAGATCCTTTTTTCGAGGCCTTCGACATGATCGATTAAAATTCATAGGGATAATGGTGCAAATTTTTCAGAAGACGAACCGAAATTCGGGGATAAAGGTACTCCTCGCCCAGCTTAGCATTCTCGTTGTATCCAAACTTCCTCAGCACAGTCCAGGTCGTCTCATGTCGACCTCGTTCAATAAAGAGCAAGTGAAGATACAGAAAACCTAGAGAAATGGTATTAACAAAACATGATAATAACCAGTGTTCGACAAGTAATGTCTGATCCATTTTTTCTGTCGGGCACAGGGTTGGGATTTTACGTTTATGGATTTTACGGTTTTACGGCACTAAACCGTAAAATATTTTTTTTACGGATTCCGTAAAAAATTTAATCCGTAAAATCCTAAGAAAAAAAATGGTTTGGGGTCAAAACGTGCAGTATTTCGATTTTCCCTTGAAAAATAATCCAAGGTTCCGGGTTAATTTCGGTAAAATGTTAGAAAACCGTTCAAAATAATTATTTTATAGAACTATTATTGATTTCCAAGGTCGAAAAAAGGTTCTGAAGTTGACCGGACTGTGTTCTCATCTAACTTTCACGATTTTACGGATTTTACGGTTTTTACGGATTATACGGGATTTGTTATCCGTAAATTTTACGTTTTTACGGATCCGTAAAAAAAATGTTACGCCCAACCCTGGTCGGGCACACATGCGCCTTTTCTCTTTATTTCCCGCCTTCGGCGGGCACGTTTTTCCATGTAAAAATTTCCAGCCTGTGACTTCTTTCGTTCAAAAGGGGTGCTAATGGATTCGACATTCGATTTAAATGACATTTCATTATTTCTGACCGACTTCTTCATGTGGCACGTTTGATATCGCTCATTGGACATGCCAGCTTAATTTTTCTTTCAAAAATATTCCATTTCGTCAAGAAATCTCCACGCGAGCCACGTTTGATGTAGCGACTTAGCCATTTTCACGTGAAACATTTGAAAGAGCCAGAATCTATGCTGATGTTTACCGTTCCGTTCGCGATCGACACTCATCTCGTTCTCTCAAAATGGATTGGTCTCAAGCATTTATATTGGCTTTGCCAAAGTTTGTCAATTTAGATCGCAAAAATCGGGCACGTTGGGCATTTTTTCAAAAGTTTTCCCTCCCTCAGCGGGCACGTTAGCTAGATTTTGACATGCTTGTCGAGCACTGCTTTAATGACTTTTTCAGTACCTGTAACTTCTTACTAAGAAGTTTTGGCACTTTCCTAGTTCGTAACCAAGCCCCGCCCCCTTTTCAACCCTCACGATTATTTTGCAAACATGCGTAGGCTGATTAGGTTGCTTAGGCTTAGGCTTAGTTTGTTCAGGTTTTATGCTTAATCCATCAACTACTTCGGCTCTACAAAATGAGCACCATAATGATGGCAAACAGGCATTTTTATTTTTCATGTTTTCACTAAAATCGATGAAAAACCACTTAGACCAGGTTGGAATTTGGTGCCCGATAGCTTAAAATGTTCAGGGGAGTGACCTCTTTCTTCGTACAATAGGATTTCCGGCTCATTTGATGGGCTCAAGATTTCGCTGTAACACGTGAACGAAAAAAGTCAATTTTTTTGAGTAGTTCTATTCGATAGAGCTTGAGATTCTGGTCGGGGGAGTCAGATTTCAGGCCATTTTGACCACTTTTTGGTAAAATAATCAGCCAAAAACAAGATGAAGTCAAAAATGAGGGGGTGAGCCCCCGGAGCGAAATGGGGACATATAATGAAATCAAGTTGCTCATCGCGTAGAGGTTCGAAAATAACCCCTTGAGCCAATTTTATAGATGTTTAAGCTTTTTTCTCTGTTCCAAAACCCCGTCGAGCCTTGTTGAACCTTACGCGAACGGCCTCATATGTATAAACCCAACCTCAAACAATGAATGTAATGAAACAAAACATGAGGTCTAATGAGTCACTAAATCTAATCACTGTTCGCTGAAATCGCCTCAATTCGAAATGCCAGTAACTCAAACAATTTCCTACACCCCTATTTGTCCATGACAGGGGCAAAAACGATCGGCATCCATTCGGCTATCCCAACGAGATGCCTTGCGCTCCTCAAAACGAATGACTACAATAATGTCTTCCCTCTCATCTAAAACACTGCGTTCTATGAGACGGGAGCGAGAGAAAGAGTGCGCAGAGAAAACCGAGGGAAAACTGAATCACACTACGAAATTGGCAACTTTCCAATGGCCAGAGTGGTCTCACCACGAAATTCGTACTGGGCGAATGCGGAACGCAGTGTAAAACGCTTACTCTAAATCGCAAAATGGAATACTCTCAAACAATTCCACAACATGAAGAATACAAACATCGCCAGAACGTCAATCATTATGAACTCTTCCAAACGTTCTGATTGCAATATCATAACTCCCTGTAGATTCAGCAAAATTTCAACTAACTCTAGTTTCGACTGCTCGGTATTCCTCGAAGGCAAGTCTGGTCTCCATTTCTATCCCACTAATGTTCTCTATATGAAATATTTGGCACATTTTCCGAATTTGAAGTGAACCGAGCGATCAATTTGCCACACGTGCGCTTCGCTTTTTTGGCGCACCTTCACACCGCAAAAAAATCATAATATGAGCTTGCGGCCTTCTCATTCCCACTAAAACATATCATTCAAAAAGTATCCGAACAAACTTATCCAAAATTACTACCGTTGCAAAAATTGGTCTAATCATACTTAGAAACATTTTTATTTGTTACATTGCCTGTGATGTTGCTGTTATTAAACAAGATAAATATGTTCAAACCCTTGTCCCAAGAATTTCTATCTATAACGAGTTGCATACAAACATTGAAGTCAACAAAAACAAATTTTCGTATCACAACAAAATGGATCAAAACGCACCTCAGAGTTCCATGTTCAATAATTGGACAGCTTCTCGATTATGGTAGATTATAAATTTCTCTCCGCAAAGAGAGGATTAGACACTAAAACAAAAGAATTGCAACGCAACAAAAATAACCCATATGGGTGGATCAACCATTCGTTAACAAGTTAGAAATAAAATTTATACATATGAATAAGTGAAAAACAGCAAAAAAATGAACACTGAGTGCAGGATAAGTAATAAGAATGTGATACAATTCATATCTCGTCAATTCATTCTTGCCTCGGTCAGTCGACGCGAGCTGTCCCTCTCCAATTCGCTCTGATGGAGAGGCGACTTTCCCCTCTCTAGCCCACTATCTACTGCCGCCTCAAGAATTCCTCCCCTGTCCCTCGCAAGTCTTCGGAGGTATCACGCCACGGATCTCAAGTCGATGGACGGAGACATTTCAAGACCGCATAAAGGTATCGAAGGTGTCCCCTTTATGAACAAGGACTGGCCATCCGGGATCCGGAATATCAGTCTAAGGGAAGAAGAGAGGAAAGGCGATCCGACTTCATACGAGGCTTGCTCCAATTGTGAAGTGTCACAGCAGCAAGCGACAAGAAATTAATCCGAAGAAGAAAGACGAGTCCAAAGATCCAAACTGGCCCGTCCCTCTACTCGTCTACGGCAAAAGGCGCCAGAGTCCTTTCCCAGCCCCCCCCCCCCCCCACAACCTGTACGGATAAATATTATTATTATATCTCAGAAGGAATGGGTGTAGTAGGCTAGGAGGTTCGGTAGCAAATGAGGAAAGAACAAAAGAAAAGGATTGCCAACAAAAATAATTCCTACTTCGTACGCACTGTGTCATGTTTGCTTAGCCTCGTACGCACGAAAACTAAATTCCGCAACTTTGCTCACTAACTACCGAACCTCGCAAATAAGGACATTACTTTATTCATTCCAGTCTGTTTGAATTTTATATCTGGTATAAAATTCAAACAGACTGGAATGAATAAAGTAATGAATAGGGCAAACGGAGAATCTTCGCATATTTTGCGGTCAGGAATTTCAAAGAGATAGTCGGGTTCTCCATTCTCGCGCTCGTGACGGACTGTTGACTCTCACCCCCGCTCTCTTCCACCCCCAGTCTGGAGAATCCTCGTCCGTCAGCTTGGGCAACCGGAAGAGTACCGTCCACTCGGTACACTACTAAAGGAGGACCCAGGACGGATTTCCTCGTATCAAGTGATCTACCGCCAAGAAAGGCTCCATTCACGAATCCTGCTTCGTGAGTTTGCTCCAAACCACGCAACACATGGACTTCGGAAACAAGTGTGTCATACAATTCATTCATAAAGGGACGGTGTCGCCGGCTGGCAACTGAGTGACGACTTATACCGTTATATGCTAAGTATGTGTGCACCCCGGGAAAAAGAAATCTGCGCATGTTCCGCACGTTGAAAAACACGTTGAAGACGGAACTACCTTTACCTTTACCGTTTTACAATACATATCTCAATGTCAGAAGGAATGGGTGTAGTAGGCTAGGAGGTTCGGTAGCAAATGAGGAAAGTACAAAAGAAAAGGATTGCCAACAAAAATAATTCCTACTTCGTACGCACTGTGTCATGTTTGCTTAGCCTCGTACGCACGAAAACTAAATTCCGCAACTTTGCTCACTAACTACCGAACCTCGCAAATAAGGACAATACTTTATTCATTCCAGTCTGTTTGAATTTTATATCTGGTATAAAATTCAAACAGACTGGAATGAATAAAGTAATGAATAGGGCAAACGGTGAATCTTCGCATATTTTGCGGTCAGGAATTTCAAAGAGATAGTCGGGTTCTCCATTCTCGCGCTCGTGACGGACTGTCGACTCTCACCCCCGCTCTTTTCCACCCCCAGTCTGGAGAATCCTCGTCCGTCAGCTTGGGCAACCGGAAGAGTACCGTCCACTCGGTACACTACTAAAGGAGGACCCAGGACGGATTTCCTCGTATCAAGTGATCTACCGCCAAGAAAGGCTCCATTCACGAATCCTGCTTCGTGAGTTTGCTCCAAACCAGGCAACACATGGACTTCGGAAACAAGTGTGTCATACAATTCATTCATAAAGGGACGGTGTCGCCGGCTGGCAACTGAGTGACGACTTATACCGTTATACGCTAAGTATGCGTGCACCCCGGGAAAAAGAAATCTGCGCATGTTCCGCACGTTGAAAAGCACGTTGAGGACGGAACTACCTTTACCTTTACCGTTTAACAATTCATATCTCAATGTCAGAAGGAATGGGTGTAGTAGGCTAGGAGGTTCGGTAGCAAATGAGGAAAGTACAAAAGAAAAGGATTGCCAACAAAAATAATTCCTACTTCGTACGCACTGTGTCATGTTTGCTTAGCCTCGTACGCACGAAAACTAAATTCCGCAACTTTGCTCACTAACTACCGAACCTCGCAAATAAATGGAACGTGTGTTTTTCATTAAACAGGTCGCAGTACAAACCATAGAATACTGTATTCCCTTCTACCACGCGTTTGTGGACTTCAATGCCTTCTAGTGCGTGGAGTGGAGCGCGCGGCATGGATAATTGAGGGAGTCATTCATATCCTCGTAATGCGCGCCGAGGCAACGTCACTCACTAACTGACAACGCCCAACGGTGGCGAAAAATATCGCCTTTTGTGTGGAATCGGCTTTTCCCGACTTGTTCTTGAAGTTGAACCAAAACAAAGCCCATCTGCAGAAGAACGCGATCGAACAGATATGCCATGGATTCGATGTATCAAAAAGCGTCACTTCGTTAGTCCACCGGACAAGGGGTTCCCACTCTACTCTCGCCTCTCTCATTTCCACTGTATGACAATTGATCACTCAATAAAAACTCGTTTTCAATTTACGCAATTAATCAAATGGCAAGATATCATATATCAGAATTCATGAGCGAACGTGCTCTACCTACAGACAATAATGATTCAAAAGATCAGACAGACTGCTCTCAACAACAAGTTGAATGAGTGAATCTTGCACTTTGCCTAGCCGACCAGTCTTCAGAGAGATTCCACAGCCTTCCTACCTATTTTTTTTTTATTTATTTATGCGTATTCACAGGGGGAAACGCGGATACAAATTGAAAAATATATTGAATCAAACGACGTAGAATGGCAGGAATGGGGTAATTGGGTAGGGTCACTCAGAGAAACTGGTAAGTATTCCAGATTTTACTACTAGCCTTGCCGCTCTGGGAAAGAAACTGTGGTGTCTGTAGTTAAAGGGAGAGACACTGTTTGTGAAGTTAATGCCGTTTCTTGTGAAGTAGTAGCAAAAGTGGTGGGGTTTTCGTTTCGAGATGTTGGATCTACCTCTCAGGAGCTTAGTG
>LS496181.1:529261-551708 GCA_900490845.1 Pristionchus japonicus
TGTTCTACAGGAGGAGCGCTTCCATCGTTCAATAAGTAAGCATATCTCATGCCTCAAGAACTCTGGCTCTTGGTAATTTCCAGCGTTTGGGAGTAGTTGCCTAACGGGGATGGCGCCATTATCGTTTGTAAAGACACTTGCGAATGTTTCTGCGAGTAGATTTGATTTCCCGGTATCATCCATTATCACAGTTCCGTCACCTTTCCCTACCGTACTCCTCCCCCCCCCTCATATCGTCAACAATCCATTTACAGCCTACCGAAATGCGACTACCGTAACCTTTCAGCCTACGTCTCTCGCAGCAGTGAATTGCTACGAACAAGGTACCAAACTTTAAGCCAAATATCCAGCACAGAAATCATTCGATGCCGTTTCCGGCAACCCCCCCCCCCCCCACCACCCTCATATCGTCAACAGTATCTGATTTTACCGTACTTCTACAGTATGCACGTGCTCCATTTCCATTTGAAATAAATACAACTTCTTTATCTCGAACGAAAAAATATGTAAAGTAGCATGAACAGGCGAGAATAAAAGTGTGAGAATGGAGGCCTTACGACTTCTCTTATGATTTTTTTCACCAGCTGACGTTAATTTAATTTTTCTAGACTTGAAATATATTTTTCAAATTGAAGGTGAAAGAAAACCAGCTTCATCGGAAATAATAGGAACAGAAGAGTACGTTACGCACTAACAATACGCTAGCGAAACACTGTAAGCGGATTACAAATATACATGGATTTTTCTGGTAAACTTTTGCGAAGTGAATACAATTCCTAATCAGTTAAAGAATAACACGGGTTAATTTTCCTGAAAGCGATAGCTCGTTAGAGCGCACATAATGTGAAATAAACTATTTTCAACGAGATAACTTATACAAATTGAAATATCTTCTGGAGCTAAATAAATCAAAGATCTTCCGTAATCTTTGATTACATTAGGTGATATATTCTCTTCCCTCTTCTTCTTCTTCTTTCCCTTCTCAAAACTATCAATGATCTGCTTCAAAGTGAATGTGAGAGCATGTCTGTAATGGGGCCAAATTATACCTGTATTTCATTATGAACTCACTTTCGACAGGCAAGCAAACGTCTTTATTGGAGACGGAACCGTACTGAGACCACACCTTCGGCCATCCACAGATCTGGGCATTATTTATTGTGGAATGGCATTTTTTTAAAAATCATTTTTTCTAACCTTCAATCAATCTCCTACATTTCCCTTATAGTGCTCGTAGCACATCACTCTCAGTCGCTTGCAATACGTGTCGTTAGTCGGGCTGAACTCATCGCATATGATATTGTTCGGGTTGCACTGCAATTCGTGTATCATTCCACAACGAACCCCGAGGTAAGGCAGAGAAATCGGAGTGGAACAGAGCGAATGGGATACATAGACTTCCAAAACCTTCGAAATTAGGTGCAATACGATTTTTCGGAAACAAATTGCCGAAATGTGGGTTGTTTATGTCTTTATCGTATGGTCTTTGTCTCTTGGTAAAAATCAAAACGCCCCTCGTACCTTTCCGCTCGTGACATAACCATTCAGCTTCTCATTCCTAGCCATGCACATATCCAGATGTCTCACTATTCTCTTCCATGCACATTCCTCTGCACACACTGGACAGAGTATTACCTGTCCATGAGCATAATTAAGAGAGGCGAGAATGGCAATAATCAACCATGTTCTCTTCTTGCTTATCGCACCTCGACTCTTTCGATTCCTCATTTTTGATCGTCTGTGAATCATATATTTCTACCTATAAATATACCCATGGACGTGATCCACTCACATCGACATATTCCGTCATTCGAGCCTCATACTCCGTCAGCAGGGTCAAATCCTTCAAAATATCCTCCTCCTCCTTCTTTCGACACTCATCCTCCTGCCAACGAACTACTCTATTTGACACGACACAACTGAGCACGAGAACCTCTTTCATTTCTCTCAATCCGACGGGTTCCAATCTCCAGAAGTTCTCGAGTCCCTTGGGGAGATAGAGATGCAAGCGCACCTGGTTAATTAAAACTTTTAAATTATTAATTAGGTAAAATAATTAATTATTTATTTAGGAAGGCGGTCGAGAAATGACTCAGCCACCTTAGCCATGGCCATTCCGCACTCATCACTGCAATACTTCGTACCAGGAAGGGGCTCGTTGTAACAACCACTGCAAAGAGCTCCGTATCAATCCAATCCTAGGGTATTCTGTCTTCTTCCAACTAACTCACCGTCCATCACAATGCATTTCCTCTTGTCTCCATTCTGAAAGGATCTATGATTACCTATACGCTAGGGTTGGCATTTTGATTCCTCGATGATTCCCGGAATCATTTGATTCCCATCATTCTCGGAATCATTGATTCCTGGAATCGGTGAATCCCGGAATCAATGATTCCTTGGTTCGTATCTCGCCTCAAAGTCATCCAATCGACTTGAAATTTTGGGAGAACACTGAGCGTCACGTACACATTACGTATTCCAAATATTGCCAGGTTCGGACAATTTTGATTTTCGCACACATTGGACACTCATCGAAACTGTTCTAAAGGAATTATTTTGCCTAAAATCACGACCAAATTGATCAGTAAAACATATTTTGAACATTTGCTTCCATTTTCAAGCATCAACTGAGCTAGTAGTTTCAATAGTATGAAATCAAAGAAAACAGGAAGAAGGGAGTTACACGAATCTGCCCCAAAATCAAGTGAAAATGCATAATATTTGCTGATGTAATCAAAATCGCATACAGATCAACTATTTTTCTCACATTTCGAAAACTGGGAATCATTGATTCCGAGAATCTTTCGACAGGGAATCATTGATTTCTCAGAATTGAGAAGGAGCGGCAATGAGGAATCATTCCATTCCTCACTTCGCGTGGGGGTGCGGTCTTTTGGGAATCAAAACGCCAACCCTACTATACGCCTCTGTTCTGGTAATCCTCAATACACCGTGACCAATCGAGCACTGTTTAATACTTGAGTAGGAAAAATATAGACATCATCAATTTCTCCCCTCAAGTGCTTACCCTTCGTAGGGGAGACATTTCTGTACCGATGGTAGACTGCATACATCTCGTAGGCTTTACTCAGTCGATCACCTCAATCAAAATAGATTACGTTTCATTACTAGATTCTTACTGACCAAAAGTGGTTCCGTATCCACTTCTCAATAAATGTTCCGCCTCTCTTCCCCTATTCACATCTTCCCGCTCATTGTCACTCTAGAAATAATTCGTAACATATCCTTGACTCGATTCCACAATAAACCTTATTCGACAGTCTCTTTTTCCATCCCTTCTTCCTCCCTCGATTCAGTTTCTTTACTGTCTGAGAGGGACCGGTCGGAGAAGGTTCTGGTAAATTAGACGAACCGGATGGGAAATAGGCTGCAAGTAATACGTTGCAGAGGGGACATGGGGCGATTTTAGCATGAATCACGAGTAGTTCAGAAACAAGATCGATTCTACCATTCACCTTTATCATCAGTTTCGTCGTCACTCACAATATGTTTTTGCTTCCGCGGATTTTCTGAAATTATACACATAGATTATCAAGTCGTTGACAAAATCGACATACTCTTGATCGCTTTAATCGTCTCCATTTCTATCTTCTCAGTCTCCTCTTTTCTGCATCATTTTTCGCATCTTCAGCCGTTTTCGGATCATTCGTACACAGCACTTTGAGGCAACGACCTTTCTTCTTTTTGCACGCATAGCACTGCACAAATCGATCAAATAATTAACAATTTCATGCGCTCAGTTACTAATGAAAACATAATAAAACTCGCCTTTCCACAATCAGGCGTCTTCAAGCAGGGAACACAAGTAGCGCATCGCTTACTTACTTCTGGGAAGGAAAGGGATGAGTCGGATATAAGAAAAGTTTAAAAAATAAACCTGTTGCATCTCCACAATCGTCCGTCTTCCTCAAAAACTTGATCACCTTAGTAGGATCATTTTTAGAGCAATTCGCACAAATATACGAGCCGATTTGTTCGCCAATTTCACTTGTGATCTGGAAGGTATGAATTTCTTATAGATGGACGCAACTACCACTAGGAATTCAATACCAAAACGCGAAGTTATACCTGAACGCAGGCGGCGTGAAACCATTCATCACACCCATCGCATCCAATCATAAAGAGTCCATGCTCGGGTTTTCTGAATTCGAAAATATGGTGGTATTCGAATTTAGTTCATAATAGAAAGTAAACGCCAATGACAGAAGGAAGACTAGCCTGCAGATGAAGAACAGCTCCACCTTCTCCATCTTAACTGTCTTCTTCTTTGCTGCCTTCTTCGGGCTCACGAACACCTCGTCATCAGAGAGCGATTGAGACGAGTTAACCTGAACGATAACGAGAGTAATGCAACGACAAGAAACCATCAATAATAACTCACAAGAAAATGAAAAATCTATAATTTTAACGACCTACTTTTCTCAACAGTACACCATGGCCGGAGAACCATGAAAAAGCAACTACAAAAAATCATTTTCTCTTTATCGTAAACTAGTTTATTTATCGACATTTTTTAAGGGGATTAGCGCTCTCCGTCGTAACTTATCAATCGATGGCACTATCAAGGCCGAACAACTTAGATTATGGTCAGCTACTTCGTCGTTCGTTTGTGGAACGATATCCCATACACTCAAAGTTACGGTAGCTCTTCTATCGCATTGCCTCGATACTAGGGATGGCAACAGGGTTGGTGGATTCGAGCCGAGCCTGTCGAGGCCTCGACCCATAAGCTCGACACGGGCCAAAATAGTCGAGCCGCTCGGAAAAGTCAAAAGCCCGATCGGGCGGCTCGACTTTGAGAGAGAAGGCTCGAGCCTGGACTCGAGCTATGCATGGGTGAAAATCTCTATCGTTCTCATCATCTACTGATGATCACCGCAGCCAAGCCGTCTCATAGCCTATTGGTTGTGTTTTGTCCCTCCTGTCATTTGACACGGGTTCAAACTCGCGTGCTGCGGCTTTCTTTTGTTGTTTTTTTTGCCACCTCTCCCATCTTACGCCAACCCTTGGAAGATATTTACTATGAGTATCGGCTTAAAACAGAACAATAACAACGAAAAACGCAAAATAATGTAGACAAAAGAAAACAGCAGCACGCGGGGTTGAACCCGCGTCACATGGCACGGAAGGGCAAAGCGCAACCAATAGGCTATGAGACGGCTTGGCTGCGGTGATCAACAGTAGATGATGAGAACGATACAGATTTTCACCCATGCATAGCTCGAGCCCCTTCGCAAAAGACGAGCCTGGCAGGCTCGAGTCCAGGCTCGAGCGTTCTCTCTCAAAGTCGAGCCGCCCGATCGGTTTTCTGTCCGAGTCGAGCCTAATCACGGATTTTCCCTGTCGAGGCCTCGAGTGACGGGCAGGCTCGATTTCACCAACCCTGGTTGGCAATACGAGGTTAGCGACCTCGCAATAGAGTGGATCTCGTTTGCGAGGGCGCAAGAGGAGAGGGTTGCAACCTCGCATAAGCCATTGCGAGGTTGCATGCAAATGCAATGAGAGGGAGAGAACACCCTCTTCATTTTGCATGCTCTCTCACCTTGCGAGGGCGCAATGGCCATTGCGAGGTTGCAACCCTCATTGTTCCATTGCAACCTCGCATAGCCGCATCCGTTTAGCCAACCCTACTCGATACGATACTAGCTTTACCGTACGATATAATTTTGATGGAGAGCAACACATGTCGCTTCATGATCAGATACTGCATTATGGTTTTCGGACCATTCATTTCTCGAGACGTATGCATACGTCCAGAACAATATTTTATTCAAATTCTGGAATGCGAAACATATAACAAAGTGAAACAACATAAAAAAATGGAATACAAACATAATGAATTACAGTCAATTGTGAGTCAAAAGATCTCTAAACTTCTGGAAGGATCACCTCAGTAGGATCATTTTTTTTCTCTAAACTTCTGGAAGGGAACATAACAACAAGGTAAAACGACAGCAAATGGAATATTTACCCAATGAATTGGTGTCTATTAGATGGAGAGACTCAAGGGATCTCTAACGAGCTCCGTCCATTCGCATCTCCTTGCGATAGTCATTGAGTACCTTGAAGGAAGAATTGCAAATAGTAATTAATTGAACTAATCTACCTTCCTACAGAAGCGAAGGATGATCAGTCCGACGATTTCAAAAATGAGAACGAAGATGGCAGCAAACATCTTCTCACGTGCATTATTCAGGTCATTAGAAGGGCGGAATGAGGTGAAATCATGCTTGTTCTTGATCATCTCATGCTCATAGACAACGACTTTTGCGATGAAGAAGACGATCTGGAAACGAAAGTGGAGCGGGAACTCTGACAGAACAGTCAAGTCAATCACTAACCGCGATACACGCGATAAAGGCCTCGATGAGCATTACGATGGATTTAAACACCTGCATTTAATTATTGATTATTTACCCTTCTCCCTCTCATATATCCACTACCGCAACCTAATCGCATTCTCACCAGCATTGAGATCATTGCCGTGAGTCCCGCCGTCTTTTGCTGAGTGACGTGCACAAGAGCAACGATCGCACCTGAAATGAGAACAAATGTGTTTGGAAGGGAGGGATTATAATTACAGATAAAGCGGAGAAGGTTGATTCCTCCCCAGAAGAGGAAATAAGCGATCGCTGCCGATTCAATCCTCAATTAAATGATTTTCTTCAGTGTCAATGTCCGGGATTTAACGAACATTGAACAATGCAACGAAGCAGAAGAGGATTTCAATGATCGAGAGGGTCAGAGTCGCAACGAGAATCACGAGAGTCCAGTTCTGCAAAGAGAAACATTAATCTTCCACTTCTAATCGCTGGTGGCGAAATTGAGAGACTCACTTCGTTCGAGAATCCACAGGGTCCGATTGGCTTCGAATATTCCGGAAGTTGGCTTTTCGTCACCTTGTTCGACACTAAACATCGAATTCTGATCGCATATAAGACACTTTCTGAGAGGATCGAAAAAGTTTTGGCAAAGTGAAAATTGTGACCTAAGCCCAAACGTGTACCACAGGTAGTACTCGGTGAGTGTGCACGGTGGGTACATTAGCAGCTCTCAGGCCTCTCCTGGGCGCGGGGAGGAGTGGCCTACCCAAGATGACGCAATCTGCTAAATCGCGTAAATGTGGTCCAATCGATTCGGGAGTGGCACAGGCGTGTTCCTCGTCCAATTCTAAGACACTTTTACTCTGTGGCATTTTTCGCTCAGACTACAACGAACACTGAAAATCAGGAAATTTGAAAAATATTTCATATTTTATTTTTTTCTCACTCCTTTCCAGATGCGATGGGAAAAATTTTATTTGCTCAATCGATGGATAATATGATAATACACATTCAGTAAATAAGGCGTAATTTATCTCGGCGTTAAAGGATGTTGAATTCGCTAAAAACCGTGAAAAAGTTTGACGATTTGGCTTACAGTAATCCAAAATGTTACACCATGTACTAATTCCCGGTTCCGGTTTTGATCAATTCCGTTCCGGTTTTGTATTTTATGATGTAAAACGATGTAAACAAAGCCGACTTCGTAGAGCCGGAATGGAATTGAACAAAACCGGAACCGGGAATTAGTACATGGTGTAAAATTTTGGGTTACTGTATGTCGAATTTCACGGTTTTTCGCGAATTCAACATCCTTTAGCGCCGAGATAAATTATGCATTATTTACTGAATACGTATTATCATATTATACATCGATTGCGCAAATAAAATTTTTCCCATCGAATCGGGAAAGTGGTAAGAAAAAATGAAATAAGACAACATTTTGGAATTTATCGATTTCAAGCTTTCGATGAAGTCTGAAAAATGCCCCAGAGTAAAAGTGTCTTAGAATTCGACGAGGAACACGCCTGTGCCACTCCCGAATCGATTGGACCACGTTTACGCGATTTAGCAGATTGCGTCAACTTGGGTAGGCCACTCCGCCCCGCGCCCAGGAGAGGCCTGAGAGCTGCTAATGTACCCACAGTGCACACTCACCGAGTACTACCTGTGGTACAAGTTTGGGCTTAGGTCACATTTTCCACTTTGCCAAGTCCCTACATTAACATGTCGATTCTCTCAGATAGTGTCTTATATAAGACACTTTCTGAGAGGATCGACATATTTGTGAAGGAACTTGGCACAGGCCAAAATACAACCCATGCTCATACTTGCACCCCATGTAGTAGATGGGTGTGTACGGCCTATGAGGTAAGCTAAACTCCCAGGCCTCTCCTGGGCGGGGGGTGGCGAGGGGTCATTTGTAAATATCAGTGCGTTCGCGTAAAACTCGCCACCCATCCGTACAGCAAAAAAAGACCCACTTGGTTTTTCACGTTTTCTGATTGTCCTTGGCCTCAGGAATCGATTTCTGCATCTAAATTTTTTTTGAGGTCATTATGTGCTTAGTTAATTAAGATCAAACTTAAGCACATTTAAGGGTTTTTCGAGCGCAAAACACTCAGAAGTTATCAGAATCACCTGAAATTCTGGCTCCTGGGCTAACTTAGACCTACGAACACGTCTGAGATTTTGGTTTTTCATGAATCATGAAATTTGTATATTCATCAAAACTTTGAACTCAAATATCTCGAGAACAAAAAAAGAAACCCCTCCAGTTTTTTTATATGTTATTGTCCATGACTAGAGCTTTGCAACGCGCCCAAGAACGACCCTTTTGAGCGACGTCTTGGGGACTAAATTCTTTAGGAACGCTCAGTGTCTAAGCGAGAGTAAACTCAATTCCACCTGTTATTTCCCATTATTCCTCTCATTCCACACCGCGCGGGCGCGGTGAGAGGGGTGAAATGAGAGGAATGAGAGCGAAATGAGGGAGGAACTGGGTTTACTCTCGCTTAGACACTGAGCGTTCTTAAAGGATTTAGTCCCCAAGACGTCGCTCAAAAGGGTCGTTCTTGGGCGCGTTGCAAAGCTCTAGTCATGGACTATAACATATCAAAAAACTGGAGGGGTTTCTTTTTTTGTTCTCGAGATATTTGAGTTCAAAGTTTTGATGAATATGCAAATTTCATGATTCATGAAAAACCAAAATCTCAGACGTGTTCGTAGGTCGAAGTTAGCCCGGGAGCCAGAATTTCAGATGATTCTGATAACTTCTGAGTGTTTTGCGCTCGAAAAACCCTTAAATGTGCTTAAGTTTGATCTTAATTAACTAAGCACATAATGACCTCAAAAAATTTTTAGATGCAGAAATCGATTCCTGAGGCCAAGGACAATCAGAAAACGTGAAAAACCAAGTGGGTCTTTTTTTGCTGTACGGATTTCCGGAGAAAGTGGCGATTCTTACGCGAACGCACTGATATGCTTAAACGTTATCCAATCGATTCGGGAATGGCATAGACGTGTTCCTCGTCGAATTCTAAGCCACTTTTACTTCGGAGCGTTTTTCGCTCAGGTTTCATCTAAGGCTGGAAATCGATAAATTCGAAAATTTTGCCATATTTAGCGACCGCAACAGCAATATCGTGGAAATTTATATAACATCATCACTTGTGATATTCCTATGGAATTTGATGTGGTGAATCCATTTGAAAAAAAAAAGAAAAGTCCAAAAATATTAAAAATAAATTTTTTAAAACGATTTTCAGAAGTAGCGAAAATCCCAGCCAGGTACAGTAACTTACCTAGAGTTGGAGCGCATCTTAGGTCAGCTTTTGAATTTGAATTTTTAAATTAATTTTTAATTGGGTTTTTACTTATTTATAATGTTCAAAAGTGTCATCAATACTTTTGCACATTGCTATTGATTATATTTGAACAAACATAAAATAGAAGAACAATGATTTATGGGGTAAAGTTGGAAATGTGCAGCAGGGTCTATCACAGTCTTTCAAAAGCGCGACAGAAAACAAAACGAACGAAAATTGCGCATGATCCGTACTTTGGCAGCATAGAGGAATGCTAGGAGGAAATAATAGAACCACCTAGAGAGGTAGTACACGCGCAAATCCGAAGAAAAATAAAAATGTGTCGCAAAACGGGGAAAAACACTGATCCGGAATTATTCAAATCGTCACAGAAAAAAAACGAACGACTACCGGACATGAACTGCGCTAGGATGTGATAGAGGAATGTTAGGAGGAAGTAATAGAACTACCTAGAGACGTAGTACACGCCGATTTTATGAGGAAGTCGCAAAAAACCAACTTTTACGCAAGTTGAAAAAAAGGAAATCTCGATTTTAAAAGGATTGGCCAATCTAAATGCGCTGAACAACTCGCCATTCGACAGACAATGTTGGTGGCAATCGAATGAACATATTTAGAGGCGGAAATATTTAGCACGGGCGAGCTAATCGATAAAGCAAAACGAGAGTCACAGCGTGACAAAATATACGGTAGTGGCACACCACGTGGGCACACCACGGAGTGGTGGACGGCAGAAACGACCAGGGTCTGCGGTAGGGACCACCACGTAAAACTCAAAAGTTGCTCTAAAATTTTTGTTTCGCGGCTGTTGGGTAATCAGAGATGCAGTATCACGATAGCGTTGACAGATTTTTGAAAATTGCCCATTTAAACGAGAACTAGATCCCTCCTCTAAGCCCCACCCCTCGTGGTGTAGTGCCAGGTCAGTTGGGTCACGATTATTCGGTGTGTCATTTTCAGTATTTTTCAACTTGTTTTATAAATAGTATTCTGTGCTTAATTCAGTCGATATAAATCGTCTGACCAATAATTAACCAATCTCCAAACGAATGACTGCATTTACCGCGACTTTTAGATCATAACATGCATCTACAGTATACCACCTGTGATAGGGAGTCGACCAAACTAGTTCTAATTTTGGTATTTTTGTTGTATACCATGTAGTTCTCTTCTCTGATTCGACTACTAAGAGTATATGCAATAAAAATTAATTCATTGACTATAACTTCACTACAGTGAGGGGAGATGCTTTGAACTGTTCAAAGCTATTTATCATAATGATTGCTTCTGTAAAATTCGCTGTTTTTTCTCTTAAGTTATGCGTTAGAGATCACTAAATATGCTACTTGCCAAATTAAAGTGGCGGGTGCTATGAAACCGTTATTATGGGATTAAACCTGATTTGCTCATAATTTGTTTTCAAAATTTTTCATGATTGCTTCTGTACTTCAGATTCGGTAGAAAACTGGAGTGGCGGAGTGGACAGAAATCGAACAATATTGAAGTTACAAAATTATCGTGTAGTTTTGAGTTCCCGGGAATTTCGACATTTCTTCGTGGCACATACCTTTCCCCGGCTCTCGTTTTTAATTTTCCGGTTTGGTGGTCCCTAGGTCTGCGGCTGCTAGCCATATTTTATTTTCTCTCACTGCTTTCCCGCCCGACATGCTAGTGTTTTATTTGCTCAATTGATGCGCATTGTGACTGCGCATATTCAGTAAATAGGACATAATTTATCTCGGTGACAAAGGATGTTCAATTCGCTAAAAACCGTGAAAAAGGTTGACGATTTGACTTACAGTATCCTTTCACTAATTGCCGGCTCCGGTCCTACATCTAAGAGCAGCATCAAACAATGTGAACAGTAACCAAACATACAGTATCTTGTTACAGTACCCCGAATACCGTACTCCTGTGTATGGGGGGGTCGAAAAACATGTTACTAAGTATTCTTCAAAGAGTAGCCTATGGAAGATAGAGTTGTCGATTTTACACGATGTTGTGAAATAAAGTCAGTTTGTGATACACAGGAGTAGGGTATTCGGGGTACTGTAACAAGATACTTTATGTTTGGTTACTGTTCACATTGTTTGATGCTGCTCTTAGATGTAGGACCGGAGCCGGCATTTAGTGAAAGGATACTGTAAGTCAAATCGTCAACCTTTTTTCACGGTTTTTTGCGAATTGAACATCCTTTGTCACCGAGATAAATTATGTCCTATTTATTGAATATGCGCGTCGATGGAGCAATAAAACACTACCATGTCGGGCGAGAAAGCATTGAGAAAAAAATAAATATGGCAAAATTTTCGAATTTTTCGATTTCCAGCCTTAGATGAAATCTGAGCGAAAAACACGCGAAGTAAAAGTGGCTTAAAATTCGACGAGGAACACGTCTATGCCATTCCCGAATCGATTGGATAACGTTTAAGCATATTTACAAATGACGTCATTTTGGGTCGCCCACACCGCGGAGGAGAGGCCTGGGAGTTTAGCTAACCCCATAGGCCGTACACACTTATCGACCACTACCTGTGGTGCATGGGTTGTATTTTGGCCTGTGCCAAGAGTTGTTCGATCGGCTCAGATAGTGTCTTATATATAAGGCCGTTTTCGTAAGGTTCAACAAGCGTCTGGAACAGGCACAAAACCTGAAATGTCCCAAAAGTTGGCCCCAGGGGTCATTTTTGACCCTCTACGCGAAAAACCAGGCCATTTTGTCATAAGTTAGTTTTCGGCTCCGGGGGCTCCCCGTCTTCGGTAGACCCTAATTTTGTTTTTTGGAGTTTTTCGCTGGTAAGTGGTCAAAATGGCTCGAAATCTGTCATCCCAGACCAGAATTCCGAGCTCTATCGAATGAAATAAAAATTTTATTTTTTGAAAAATTTCGTATGCACAAAAATTAAGATTTTTGACAGAATGCTCATGCCCAGCTAAATTTTTCAAGGATGACGGAACCTGTTCCCCTGATCATTCTAAGCTATTAAACATGGATTTTGAACTTGCAGGGACTTCGCTACATCGATTTTAGTGAAAAACGGAAAAATGAAAGTGCGTGTATACCCCAGTTATGGTACTCATTTTGTAGAGTATATTCAGGCGATCAACTTTTGTTCACATCGTTGGTCCAAAAAACCCCTCCCAGCAAAGTTACAGTCGGTCAAACTGATCGTTTCCAAGGCATTCATTTTATGTCTTTTTCAGCAGACTTTTCAGCACCTGTAACTTTGCGGGGAGGGGTTTTTTTGGACCAACGATGTGAACAAAAGTTGATCGCCTGAATATACTCTACAAAATGAGCACCATAACTGGGGTATACACGCACTTTCATTTTTCCGTTTTTCAGTAAATTGGTGTAGCGAAGTCCCTGCAAGTTCAAAATCCATGTTTAATAGCTTAAAATGATCAGGGGAACAGTTTCCGTCATCCTTGAAAAATTTAGCTGGGCACGAGCATTCTGTCAAAAATCTTAATTTTTGTGCATACGACATTTTTCAAAAAATAAAATTTTTGTTTCATTCGATAGAGCTCGGAATTCTGGTCAGGGATGACGGATTTCGAGCCATTTTGAACCACTTACCAGCGAAAAAACTCCAAAAAACAAAATTAGGGTCTACCGAAGACGGGGAGCCCCCGGAGCCGAAAAATCACTTATGACAAAATGGCCTGGTTTTTCGCGTAGAGGGTCAAAAATGACCCCTGGGGCCAACTTTTAGGACATTTCAGGCTTTGTGCCTGTTCCAGACCCCCGTTGACATTTGTTGAGCCTTACGCAAACGGCCTCATATACTTTATCACTGACCATTCGAGTGTTCCTGAATCGGTCCATCAGTCGTCATATTCGATGGCTGGCCATTCAGATATTCCATATTGAATGGCTGCTGCATGGTGTACACGGGGAAGTTTGGCTGATTGGAATAAGCAGTCGGATTTCCGGATAAATGAGCCGTAGTCATCTGAACATATTACGAACTCTATATTCTCGTGCAGAAACACCACATGTTTCACATGCTAGCACAGTAGATAATAGATTATGGCTCTTGAACCATTCAGGTTTAGAATTATACACAAGTACAGAAGAACGTTTTTAATTAAACTTCTGGAATGAGAATCGAAACAAACAACAAAGTAAAACGACAACAAAATGAATGAATAGTACAGTGAAAAAATATCGATTGAATGAAGAGACACAAGGGATCTCCAAACTTCTGGAATGAGAAACATAACAAATAACAAAACAGGCAAGACAATTGTACACAGTAGCAGTAATAATTAACAACGGATTGGTGTCAATGTGATGGACAGACACAAGGGAACTCTCTGAGACACAAGGGATCTCTAACGAGCTCCGTCCATTCGCAGCTCCTTCCGATAATCAAAGAGTACCTGTTGCAAAGGATTGGAAATAGTAAGGAATCGATTCAATCTACCTTTCCAAAGATGCGAAGGATGATTATCGAAATGAAACTAAGAATGAGACGGGCGTAGTTAAAAAGCATCATCATAATGGCCATCCTCAGTTTGTCGTTCTCATTCAGTTCATTATTGCTAGATTGAAGAAGAGAAACGACTGCTGCGATAGACCGAACGGTCTGGAAAAGAGAGAGAAGCGATAATGAGCAACAAACAAATAAAAAATTCGCCACTAACCTCGATACACATGAGAAGTGTCACGATGAGAAATACGATGGAAACAACGACGAACATTGCGATCAATGCCGTGAGTCCCGTCGTCCTTTTCTGATCGATATGCACTCGAGCGACGATCGCACCTGAAATTAAAAGAAATACTTTTGTAAGTAAGGATGGTCGTTTACTGATGATGAGGAGAAGGTCGATTCCTCCGCAGAGAAGGTCGTACGCAATATTTCCTGAGCCATTCGCCTTCAATTGGTTTGTTATTTCAGTGCCTCTCTAGTCGATTCAATGCGAACTCACCAATACAACGATGTAGTGGATGAGATCCATGATTGAGAGAAGAACGACCACAATGATAATCACGAGAGTCCACTTCTGAGAAGGGGAACATTATTATTTTGATTTATGCATTATGAATTATGAATTGAATTGTGTACGATTATTTTGTATAAAATGTGAAACAATACTCACTTCGTTCGACATTCCACAGGGTCCGCATCGCTTCGAATATGCCGGAAGCTGGCTTCTAGTCACTTTATTCGACACTAAACATCGAATTGAGACAACTTGCATCCATTCAACAAGCTCTAATCATTCGGGTGTTCCTGAATTGGTCGACCAGTCGTAATATTCAAAGGCTGTAGTACGGGGTATGCAGGAAGATCTGGCAGCTTGCGAGAAGGGATCTTTAACGAGCTCCGTTCATTCGCATTACCGTGCGATAGTCACTGAGTACCTATAACATAACATTCGAGTAGGTTAGTATTGCATTAAATTACCTTTCCATAGAAGCGATTGATGATGAGACGAAGGAATGACACAATGACATAGACGATGAGAAAAGAGATCACTGCTGCCTTCACCTTACCAGGGTTCAAATGACTCTTAGGAGGAAGGGGAAGAGGAACGACATCTGCGAGGACGAAGATGACCTGGAAAGGAGAAAGAAGTGATAATTCTGATATTGCACAATAATATCACTTCAAGCTAGTTAGATTGCTTAAGTATAAAACACCAAGAGAAGTTGTTCGTCATTCATTTAATATATGACAAACACTTCACTAACCGAGATACACGCGATGAAGACCTCGATGAGAATGAGGAAGAAGGTAACCAGCTGCAATTAATAATTGAGAATAAAAAAATATTCGTTCCCTTCAGCAACCCACTAAAAAATCAAATTCTCACCAGAATCGAGATCATTGCCGTGAGTCCCGCCGTCTTATTCTCACTGATATGTGCAATAGCAACCATTGCACCTGAAACGACAAGATATTGTATTGCGAATGAGGAAGAGTAATCACCGAGAAAGTGGACAAGATTGAGAATAGCCCAGTAGAGGAAAAGGGAGACCACTTCCTGATCATCCGCCTTTAATTGAATTTTGTTGAGTGACAATCAATATTATGAATGAAACTTACTTTCGCCACTTTGCGGATGCAGTAGAAGAGACAAATAAACGAGAAGAACACAGTCAGACTGAGAATAACTTGAGCCCAGTTCTGCAAAGGGAGGCATTACTCTATCACTTCTATTTGTGCCCAGGTGGAGAAATGGTCAGACTCACTCCGTTCGATACTCCACAGGGTCCGAATGGCTTCGAATATGCCGGAAGCTGGCTTCTAGTAACCGTGTTCGACACTTAACATCGAGTTGTGATCTACTTTATTAGTTTTGACTGACCATTCGGGTGCTCCAGAATCGGTTGACCAGTCGTCATATTCGATGGCTGCTGATTGCCATAAGCAGTCTGCGGGTTTCCGGAATATGCCGGAAGCTGGTTACTGGTCGCATTGATCGACGCTGAATATCGAATTGCGATCAATTGCATGCTTCTTCACTGACCATTCACGTATTCCATATTGTATGGATGCTGTATGGGGTACACGGGGTAGATTGGCTGATCGCGAGAAGCAGTCTGCGGATGGGAAGGAAAAGACTGATGCATCTGAAATATGAAAAATCGGATGGAGACTCCGCCACTTCGTGACTCCGTCGCAACTTTTTCTATCACTGCTATCCACACGAACCTTTCACACATTGCCATCGAGATAGTCCCCACGATCCATTAATCGCGTGAAGTAGTTTAGTCGCTCGCCCGAGTCATTTGGGTGAGTTTCAGGCAAGAACGGCGCGAAAAAGAGATTTTGTCATATTGCGTCATCACTATGAAATTTATGCAAATTTTGAAAAATTTAAACCCTCGAAGTTGTTTGATGGTCAGCCCGAGTGATTTTGTTGAGTTTCAGGCAAATGCGGCGTGAAGAGAAATTTCGTCATTTTGCAAAATTTTCACAATTTGAATAAATTTCATAGTGATGACGCAATATGACGAAATCTCTTTTCGCACCGTATTCGCTTCAAACTCGACCAAATCACTCGGGCGGACAACCAAACAAATTCTCGGGTTCAAAATTTTGAAAATTTTGCAAAATGACGAAATTTCTCTTCACACCGCATTTGCCTGAAACTCAACAAAATCACTCGGGCGGACCATCAAACAACTTCGAGGGTAAATTTTTTTCACAATTTGCATAAATTTCATAGTGATGACGCAATATGACAAAAACCTCTTTTTCGAGCCGTTCTTGCCTGAAACTCACCCAAATGACTCGGGCGAGCGACTAAACTACTTCACGCGATCAATGGATCGTGGGGACTATCTCGATGGCAATGTGTGAAAGGTTCGTGTGGATAGCAGTGGGAGAAAAAGTTGCGACGGAGCCACGAAGTGGCGGAGTCTCCAGCCGATCTTCTTTCCCTCCAAACATTGTTATCAGTCCACAGAAAAATCATCAAATCCCATTCTGGTTACTTGAGTCTCCAGCTAATTCTCAATGGCACTAAACAGTATTGCATAACCTGAAAAAAATCGAGAAAACTCCTGGGGCAACTATTTATAGCTCTAGTTTTTTTTTCAAGTCACGCAACAATCCTGTAGATCCTCAAAAATCTGGAAACTTCCCTATAATTAATTAAGACAGTAGATTTTTTTTCAAAATTTTGAAAATTTTGCAAAATGACGAAACTTCTCTTCACACCGCATTTGCCTGAAAGGGTTAAAAAAATGTAGATGTTTAGAAAATCTAGAAAGCTCATTCTAGTCAATTGAGGCTTCAACTATTTTTTTTCAAGGCTCTGTACAGTCTTGCATACCCTCAGAAAATTCTGTAAAGATCCTGGTACCTTTCTAAAAGCTCTAGCTATTTTTTCAAGGCTCTGAACAGTCCTGCATACCCTCAGAAAAATCTGGAAAGACCCTGGTACCTTTCTAAAAGCTCTAGCTATTTTTTCAAGGATCTGAACAGTCCTGCATACCCTCGGAAAAATCTGGAAAGACCCTGGTACCTTTCTAAAAGCTCTAGCTATTTTTTCAAGGCTCTGAACAGTCCTGCATACCCTCAGAAAAATCTGGAAAGACCCTAGTACCTTTCTAGAAGCTCTAGCTATTTTAACAAGACCCTGAACACACACAAAATCTAGACAACTCCTGGCAACTATTTGAAGTTAATTTTACAAGACCCGAAACATTCTTGTAGATCCGCACACAATTTTTCTGAGGATCCCCAGGACTGTACCGTACTTTGATTAGATAGTGAGAGCTGTTAATAGTTACTGGGTGCTTTCTAGATTTTCCTGTGGGCATGTAAGGCTGACAAGGCCCTGGAATATTACCTGGAGCTTCACGTTATTAGCAAGAACTTTCTAGATTTTTCTGAGGTGTATTCAAGACTGTACAGAGCTTTGAAAAAATATTTGGAGCCCCAATTGACTAGGAGCTTTCTAGATTTTTCTAAGGATCTACATGGCTGTCCCGTGTCTTGAAAAAATATCTACTGCCTTAAAGGGACCAGGCACCTTTTGGACATTGAATTTCAGATAAAAAAGAAAATTTTTAGGAATTCAACTTAAAAATCCGCGTATTTTTACGATTTTTTAAAAAGAAATTATAATTTTTCAAACATAGAGCATCCAGGGTTTGTCGCCAGCATTACTCTGTTTAGCGTCGCTAAACACAGTAATGCTATTGACAGCTCCGGGTACAAAAATCTAAGAAAAAAATAACTTCTTTTTAAAAAATCGTTAAAAAATTTTTTTTAATTCGTTGAATTTTTCTCTATTTTATAAAAATTGTTCCATTATGTGTGCCAGGTCCCTTTAAATAATTATAGGGAAGTTTCCAGATTTTTTTGAGGATCTACAGGAATGTTGCGTACCTTGAAAAAAATAGCTAGAGCTGTAAATAGTTGCCAGGAGTTTTCTAGATTTTGTTCAGGTTATGCAAGACTGTTTAGTGCCATTGAAAATTAGCTGGAGGCTCAAGTAACCAGAATGGGATTTGATGATTTTTCTGTGGAGTGATAAGAGCCGTTTGCGTAAGAGTCAAACAAATTGCCCAGGGTCTGCCACAGTGAAAAAGTTGAGACCTCAAGAGATTACTGTTTTTGGTATGCCAGGGGGCAACGAAAACATAACTTAAAATCTCATTGCTCAAAAATCTATATCGGGCTCGGTATGAGGACCCCAAAATATGCTAATTTAGCGGTTTTCATGCAATATGTCGAGAGCCAGAAGAGTAATGAAGCCTGTCAGCTCCTGAGCGGCAGAGCAAAAAGTGAGCTTAGCAAATTGGCCTACATGTAGGGAGCAGTGGTATGAAGCAACGCACGCCGGTTCAGCACTGTGCGACATACCCCCGCTGAGCTATGAATTTTCAAAGTTTCGAAAACGTGCGTCATTTGTCGTATTCTCAACGGAGCGATAGAGGAATCATACTCATTCTTCATTCCGCGCTCGCGGAGGGAGCGGTCTCACGGTTGATTACGACGAATGAGGAACGTTTTCGAAACTTTGAAAATTCATAGCTCAGCGGGGTATGTCGCACAGTGCTGAACCGGCGTGCGTTGCTTCATACCACTGCTCCCTACATGTAGGCCAATTTGCTAAGCTCACTTTTTGCTCTGCCACAGTGTGTGCCACAGTGTGACATTCTGTGAAAAATTTTATTTTCTGTGCATACTAAATTTAAATTTTTTTTTTTTAATCGATAGAGCTCGAAATTCTGTTTGAAACCAGATTTCGTGCCATTTTGACCATTTTCCGGCGAAAAAACTAGCAAAAACAAGTTACGGCCAAAATAAGGGGGTGAGCTCCCGGAGCGAAAAGGGGACATTTGACAAAATGGCCTGGTTTTTCGCGTAGATTGTCCAAAATAACCCCTGGAGCCAACTTTTGTGACATTTCAGATTTTGACCTGTTCCAGACACTTGTTGATCTTTACGAAAACGGCCTCATATAAGTAGGGTGAAATGGACGTTTCCATAACCATTAACTATTTTATGGTCGTAGTAGTTGAAGTTCCTTCAACTATTGCAAAACCTCTCGATTTCACACACACAGCGTGTCAGAGGGGGGGGGGGGGGAGAGAGAGAGTGAGAGAGAGAGAAAAAGATTGATTAGCGTGGCTCAGAGAATTTTCGACTCTAATCCGCTCCCTCACTATGGCCACTCTCGAGACACCGAGTCGTTTGGTGGAGAATGGCCTCTCTCTCACTCATTCTCTCTCTAATTCCACCCTCGGATGGTCGGTGTTTCTCAAATTACACAGTCTCCAGTTTCTCCCGTCTCGAGCGAAACATATTTCGATCGACTGTCACATTGCTAAATTCGAATTCTGTCTTCATTTCCTCTTGGAGCAAATGAAGCAAAACAAGTCGAAATTCGCGCAAGAACGACTGATTTTCACACCAAAAAGCTATCTTCTCCTCGGAGAAAAATGCTGAAAATATGGCGCTTGTTCAGAAAGTTGCCTAAACCCTTCCGTAAGATCGCCAAGTTCCGCTTTTATTTTATTTGAGTCCCGTTCAGTAGCAGCATGAGTGAATGCACTAAAAACGCGGTATTATTCCTCATTCCAACCGCTTCCTCCCCCCCCCTCGCTCTGCGGGCAATGATTCGGCCGAGTGCCGCCACGCAAATGAGTTTTCTCCCCCGCCTGACACGCTGTGACACACTCTCTCGCTGGTTTGCAATAGTTGAAGCTGCTTAAACTGTTAAACTAGTTTATGGTTATGGAAACGTCCCTTATATCAATAGTTTACCAGTCATCCAATTGAAACTGAAGTTTATTCGGAATAGTGAAGCCCACTCACGACAGTGCTG
The DNA here is from genome assembly GCA_900490845.1 of Pristionchus japonicus. Classification (NCBI taxonomy): domain Eukaryota; kingdom Metazoa; phylum Nematoda; class Chromadorea; order Rhabditida; family Neodiplogasteridae; genus Pristionchus; species Pristionchus japonicus. Next base: position 549,735 of record LS496181.1, read on the forward strand.
ATCTTCTTGCTGCCGCAGACGGCGCGGAAGAGCACCGACGGCTCCACCTCCGCGCTCTCGTCCGGTTTCGGCTTGAGACCCAGTCTAAAATGAGAATACGTATACAAAACCAAGCACATTTAGAAGAGATTGTTGAGGCTTTCGACGGGGAGGCCTTATATTGAGCCTAGGAAGACCTATGACTATGAACAGAAACAATCTACCACATCTAGCAAACTGAAAACGCTCATGCACAATACACTTCACGCTACGATCACTGCCCGTAGTGCTACAGCAATGGAGTGAGGGACGGACTGCCCCAGCGAGTGAGGGGGAAGGAGAGGAAGGCGGGGGAGGTGTAACTTAGGGAGACTCTCGCACTCCGCGCATTCGAATATGCCGCTTTTTCAATTCAAGAAACGAGTCTCATTTAAATTACATTCTCCCCTTGCGAGTGAGGAGGGGAAGGAGAGGAAGGCGGAGGGAACGACACAACACGGAAACAACAACAACAACAATAACAACAACACAGTGATTCCCAAAACGTGTGAAAAAGCGATAAATTACTGTACAATTTACCTAGAGCATCTGCTGTGTCAGACTCAATATTTAATATTTATTATTTGAAATATTTTTATAGTTTGTTCACCGTGAATAGATTATTAATAATAATGCGAACTGTTTCGTATAAAAATACACCTCAATAATGATTGAAACCAGAGTCCTGTCGGACGCTTGTCCTCCGGAGGCGTCTCTGCGGGCTTCGTTACGCTCGCCCCCATCCCGCTCACTCCCTACAGCTGGGTACTATCTGGCCGTTGCTTCATTTCTCTTTAAGAGTGGTTCCATGATTCCAATCAATCATATTGTATACCTTGAGTTCTCTCCCTAGATGCGAAACAACACCAATCATTCATGATCTTATCATTTATCTGCGGTAACTATGTCTCACAATACAATACAGTACAGTACAGTACGGATACAGTACAGAAGCAAACGGAGGAACTAAATGCGTAGTCAGTAAGGCAGCATTTGGTTACGGTAGCAAGTCATAAGCGAGTACTGTAGCAACTACGGTAGTACTGTAGATGACCTAAGCTGGGTGCTCAATAGTATTAGAAGCCTATGGTAGCTGCTCAGAGTCTAATAAGTAAGCTAGAAACGAAGTCCATACAAGGAAGAAAGGTGACGTGGATAAATAGGCTGGAACCTATGGATTGGGGCGGGAAGGATTGCCTCCTTCCTACCGTACCCTCAGAGAGGGGTTCGGGTAGGGAGCTTCTGCCCAGGCCTGTTGCTGATGTTGAGTTCTTCTCCTATCAGCGAGCTGCTCCTTTATATACGCAATCCAATCCCTCTATCTGCTGACCCGTCTACACTCTCTAACATTCTCTGCCTTGTCTGATTCTCTCGAATTCCCATAATGTCTTCGTGATCTTAGATCTTTCGCGTTGGCGTCCATTTATCTTCTTTAGTCTGTTCTTCCATCCATAACGTGATTGAGTCATGATTGCGAGAGGTCTATCAAATGTCTCTTCTTGCAAGGGATCTACGATGTTGCTTTCTCCAAGATCGCTGGGATTACGGTAGCAAGTTGATCTTCCCTCTACCTGCTCGTCCGGCTATCTCTAACTTATCCATCTGCTTCTTTAGTTACTCTCACTCGATTGATTGACTAGACCTAGCGCACTTGCTGCTTTCTCTCTCTGTTTATCTGGCAGATGAAAGATCGGGCGCGCTTGGTCTACTTGCTTGCTGGTTTGCCGTACTAATTACACTATGACAGTAGAGAGAACTTGATTGAAGATCAGAGTAAGCAAGGGAGTCCAATGCATTGAGTGATTGTCACACAGAGTAGCAAATTCATCTATTGATTCGACACTTTACTGAGAGACGAGAGAATTTGATTGAAGATCAGAGTAAGCAAGGGAGTCCAATGCATTGAGTGATTGTCACACAGAGTAACAAATTCATCCATTGATTCGACACTTGACT